>JANHFP010003872.1:80722-91999 GCA_032468135.1 Calamaria suluensis | reverse complement strand
CAACTGTAAGACTTGTGGACTTCAACTGGCTGAGGGAATTCTGGGAGTTGAAGTCCACAAGTCTTACAGTTGCCAAGGTTGGAGACCCCTGCTCTAGGGCAATTCCAGGAATTGTGAAATCTAAAAACTGTTTGAGCGATTGCTAGTCTTACAGCGGTCAGTATGTGGATGATAAGATAAGATGTATAAGATTAAATAATTTGCCATTAAGCATGGAAACTCCCCGATCCACCAACAGACATCACAGTAATGCAGAAGATCTACCAACGTGCAGAAGCAAATAGAACATCTCTAAAAAACTGAAGGATAAGTCAGAATCAGACTACGATAAGATTCTGGAAGAGATGGTATGATTGGATAAAGGGAAAAAAAAGTTTCGAGGACGAAAAAAGGACAAAAAGTTTTGGATTTGTACAAGAGAACTTGTAAGATCAGAATACAGAGACCGGTATTTGAGACAAGAGAAAAGGGAACAAACAAAGATCAGATAACACAGTCGCTTTTTTATGAATTGAAATGTAAGAAAGAATATAAATGTTTGATGTTGTGAGTCCTGTTAGTCTGCCTTAAATTATTTTATGTTAATTGTTGTGTCTTTTTTAACTGTAAATTTCAATAAAGTGTGTGGTTTTTTTAAAAAAAAATTAAAAACTTTTGCTACCGGTTCTCTGGGCGTGGCTTGGTGGGTCATGTGACTGGGTGGGTGTGGCTACGAGGGCTTCTTTTTGTGGGAGGGGGAGGAGGGGGTTCGGCATGAAGTAAATCATATACCAATTTCTTCATCTAGATCAGGGGTCTCCAACCTTGGCCACTTTAAGACTTGTGGACTTCAACATCAGCTTGGCTGGCTGAGGGAATTCTGGGAGTTGAAGTCCACAAGTCTTAAAAGTTGCCATGGTTGGAGACCCCTGAACTAGGGGATACCAACAACGTTAGAAGGGAGTGGGATTTGTTTGGGGGGGGGCGGAAGAGGAGGAAGACTCTAGAGTCCTTAGTGCTTTCTGTCCTTGGTTCCTTTCTTGCAGACATTTCATGAGCCAACTAGTTAACATATTCTAGGGATGATGATCTAGGGGGGGAAGGAGGGAGGAGGGGGAGAATTATGGGGTCCTTTCTGCTCTCTGAGCTTGGATGTTTTCTAGGGGTTTGTGGGGAGGAGGAAGAGGAGGAGGAAAACTGGCATCCTTGATGGTGGCTCTATGGTGGGTTTTCTTGCAGATGCTTCATTGCCCAACTGGGGAATATCACCAGAGCTTCGGATGAGCAGGTGGACACCTGATAGAAGCACCGCAGGGTTGGAGGACCAGACTCCCCCCTCCAGAAGATACTATGGACCTTTGGAACCCACCCACCAAATCCCTGGCAGAAAGGACTGCAATAAAGCCAGCAAGAGGCAGGCAGACATCTGCCTTGCGTGGCCCAAGTTGTGGCTAAGTGTCCTTTTGTGAGTCTCCTTGCAGGCCGGCTGCGCTCTCTTCCGAACTGTTGGCTGAACCTCCTTTTCCAAGGTTGACCGCACAGCTGCCTCCGCTCTTCAGCCTGGGGTCTCTGCCGGTTCTGTCCCACCAGGGAGAAGGAGGACTTCCCTTTCGGTGAGGCGAGCTGGACGTGCTGGTGGAGGCTTTATGGACGACGTGTCCATTTGAGCCCTTGCAGATGTCCTAGGCAAGCAAAGGCCATGCTGGCTGGGAATGATGGGAGGGGAGGTCCAGCACATCTGGGGAACATCGAGGAAGGCTGTGTTCCTTCCAAAGTTTCATCACTTGTCAAGAAAGCTCCTGGGCTCTGCTGTGCATTAATCCAAGTATTAATGGCCAATAATTACTTCAACCGTTGGAGCGATTCTGAGAAACTGGGACAAAATGATCTGGATTTACTCGAGCGCTTGAAACGCCCCCCCTTTGGTCTCGGGAGTGAGCCTCACACTCTCTGCAAAACTCTCTGACTCTGAATTCAGGACAGAAAGCAAAGCTGGAGGGAACCTTGGTCTCCCTTGAAGACTTTTCGCTTCCCATCCAAGAAGCTTCTTGTTAGTGCTGTGGTACTACGGTTAGTTTATAAATATACAAACTATATATCCGTATCGCAATGTGTTAACCAGCTTTATGTATGCTGATATTCTCTGTGCCACTTCCGTACGCACAATCCTTTGAACAAGGGATTGACTGCTGCGACTCAACTCTGCTTCAGTTCTGACAAAGTACCCGATAATCCAAGGGATGAAGAGGCAGCAGGACTCGGAGTTCTGACCCAGAAGGACCTCCCATTCAGATGAAAGAAACTGGATGAAGAGGAACTCTCCTCCTGCCCTCCAAACACCGAGAACAGGTTCCCCCCCCCCACAAAAAAAAGGTGTGGACCCAAAAGAGATTTAGACCAAGTGAAAGCAAGTCTTTCTTTACACAGATTGTCCTGAAGCTGTGGGATTCATTGCCACTTGATGTTGAGACCCCTGACTGGAAAACTATAAAGGGAAAAGCCAAAGGTGTTTTTTCAGGAGGCAACTGGACTTCCTTGTTTTTTCTTCTTTTTGAAGACATTTCCCTTCTCATCCAAGAAGCTTCCTCAGCTCTGACTGGATGGTGGTGGGGAAGGGAAGGGTTTATATGCCTTGCCTTGCAGTCATTTGCACCCTTTTAAAACCCTTCCATTTACCCCCCCCCCCAACGAGTCAGAGCTGAAGCAGCTTCTTGGATGAGAAGGGAAATGTCTATCCGCCGTCCTGCTGTGCCAGCCATGCACTGGCAGTTGCCAGTCTGCCATAGGCAAGAGGGAGGCGGGAGCTGTGGGGAGGGGAAGGGTTGAGATAAGGGGAGTCGAAAGGACTCTCCCTGCCCTTCTGTGAGAGCCACTCGCCGTTCCAACGTCATGCCATGGAATAAAATAAGCCCTCCAGCCTGCCAAGCCTGGGACCAATAAACCAAAACTATTACCAAAGCAATTTGTTTGTATTGGACAGTTGGAGATAAGCAAGTGGGGGGGGGGGGCGAGTTGGGAGAAGGGAAGAGCTAATTGGATGCTTTGGGCCCGAAAACCTCAGATCCGGCCTTGCCTCTTTGGCTTCAGTATAGCTTCAGCACTTTCATTAACAACGGATCCGACCCAGCTGGGACAGCTGACACCAGGATTGCCAGCCCTTTAGCTGCCAAGCCCCCTTGGAAAACTACTGGGTGAGGACTAGGGGGAAGGACTAGGGGGAGACACAACAGCTGTCAGTGATTCCAGTATTCCTTCCCCTTGTGAATAACGTGAGCCAGGTGTCTCCATACTCATCTTTATTAGGAACTAGGTAACTGGCATCACCTATTCCATGCTGGAAACTGACGTTCCCTCTCAAAAGACAGATAGACATTCCTTTCTACAATCAAAAATCCACCCATTGTAGTCATGTTCTCCAATCCCAAGTCATACATTATAATCCCACCTAATTATGTATTCTCCTCTGATTAACAGTAAAACCCATCGTATTGTCATAACCACTCCCCAATTCTTAAAGTGACAGCTTGAAATGTCTTTCCATTACTGTTTCCAAATCTGACAACAGCAGTCTTCCGATATTTGAGGGGTTGCCCCAAAGAAGGAGGAGTTGGGCTGTTCACCAAAGCACCAGCAGGCAGGACAAGAAACAATGGGTGGAAACCAATCAAGGAGAGAAGCAACTTAGAACTAAGGAGGAATTTCCTGACAGTTAGAACAATGAATCAGTGGAACAACCTGCCTCCAGAAGTTGTGAATGCTCCAACACTGGGAGTTTTTAAGAAGATGCTGGATAACCATTTATCTAAAGATGTGTAGGTTTTCCTGCCTGGGCAGGGGGTTGGACTAGATGACCTCCAACGTCCCTTCCAACTCTGTTATTCTATTCTATTCTATTCTATTCTATTCTATTCTATTCTATTCTATTCTTCCCCCTTCGCTAAACCGGGGGTGGGCCTGGCCACTGCATGATGCATCTGGCCCACGGGCTGCAAGTTTGACATCCCTGGCTTAGACTATGATATTGAAGAGAAGAAGGGAAAATGTTTTCTTTTGAAGGCAGTTTAGAAAGGCAAACAGCAGCATTATCAACAGGTGAAGAAATGAATGTGAGCATTGGAGTGCCATTATCCAACTGGGAATTTTGCCAATAGAGCTAGGCTGGAGAAAACAAAATGAAATGATACTGCTAGCTATATCAGTAATAAATGAGTGGGGGGGAGGAGATTCCAGAAGTTTCATGATAGCATTTATTGAATCTTATGAATCCAGTGGAAGACCATGTCATAGTGGACAAATTAGTAACACTGGAAACTTGGCATCTCCATTACACCAACAAAATATAGAGATGCTTCCATGTTGAGAGCACCTGTGAACTACCTTTCCAAATCCATTGTGCAGTTATTTCAGGTTTACCTTCCAAGCTAAGAGAAAAGACGGAGATGATTACAGCTAGAGAGGTGGCAAGAGGATCACAAAGGGGAGCCAGTGTGATCTATACATGTGATAAAATCTGGTACATGGCACAGAACTGAATAATTACAATATTATGAAAAGGTGTTAATACCATATTCATCAGAAAAGGACATTACATATAATTATTTTTATTTGCCAGGTAAGATCTCTATATTTCCCATGTTTAATAACTGCTAAAGCATTAGCTTTCACTAGGTCTGGCTATTCAAGATGGGATGAGGTCATTTCTTCTACTTTTAGATGGAAAACTTTAGTTAAAAATAGCATGTGCAAAGCTTCCATGTTGCTTTTCTTCATGTCACTAGAGGTAGCATGTGTTAAACCTCTTTGGCTCAGATGCACATTTAAAATGTTGTCTTCTCTTCAGCTGCTGCATCTTTTGCCCTTGGGTGTTTGTTGATTTTATGAGTCATCAGACCCCAAACAATCAGGGATCCTGCCAAAATTCCAGTTGTGGCCGCTATAATCACAGCCCAGTAAGGCACGGTGTCTCCATTGGACTTTGTTTCAAGTGCTGAATCGTGCATTTGGCTGTTTCTCGGTGTGAAAAGATATGGGTATTCCTGCAGCAGACAGAAAACATATAAAGAACCTTTAGAGCAGGGGTTTCCAACCTTGGCAACTTTAAGACTTGTGGACGTCAACTCCCAGAATTCCTCAGCCAGCAAAGTTTGGAGATGCCCACTTTAGATAATGATCTATTTACTACAGGTTGCTCTATTCTGAATGTATGAGAGAGTAAACATTTCTTCTCAACAGAGAAACAATAAAATGGGGATGGAACTTCTCCTGTCCAGGTGAGACTTACTGTATGCCAATTTAAATAAACATCATTAAATCTAATAAGAAAAGGATTTTAGAGCAAAAAAGTGGCTAATGTAATTTATCATCAATCTCTGTACTTATGTCATTTCAGTTCCAAGAGATCTATTCTTCACTTGCCCTTCAGCTGTCATCCTTCATTCCTTATTGTCACAGATTTCCCCTATCTCTACCAGGCCCTACTGGTATCCTGCTTACAAGTAAATCCTAGGCCAGTGATGGCTAACCTTTTTGCCATCACATGCACAAAGTGGGGTGCCTGGGGGTGGTTGCACATCAGTGTGCCCACACCCATAATTCAATTCACCCCACCCTCCCTAGAAAGGCTCTGGAGCCTGGGGAGAGTGAAAAATGGGTCTTCCCCACCCCCAGGCCCTCCAGAGGCTGGAAGCAGCCTCTTTCCCAACTTCTGGTGTGCCTGGAAGACCCCAAAATCAGCTGGCAAGCACTTACATGCTCATCAGAGCTGAACTAGGGCAATGCTCGTGTGCCCACTGATATGGCTCCTCGTGCCACCTATCGCACCCATGCCATAGGTTCGCCATCACGGTCCTAGATATAGAAACAGACTTCTCAAATGAAAAAAATAATAATCCTGGAATTATCGAAGTCCCTAAATGTCTAAGAAGGAAATTGCAACCAAAGTTACTGCGCTGTGATCCAGGTCCAGGTAAATAAATAGTGTAGAATTCCCCTTAAGTTCCCCACATATTTAACCACTTTCCAATTCCTAACCATACAAACCTGTTGTTTCTAAAAGGGATAATAACTGAATGCAATAAATGACATTTCCCTTACTATCTTTCCTGTCTGCAGCTCTTTAATACTCTTTAAAACTCATTTCTACTTTCTCTCTCTCTTTCCCTCTCATTTTATTATTTATTTATTTATAAATTTTATTTATTTATTAAATTCGTTTGCTGCCACATTTCACTGCAAGCTGACTGGGCGGTTTTATCAAGCCATTCGTCTAATACAAATCTGCTTTTTCCAAAAAACAAATTTTATTGATTTTTCCATATAAATTCCCCTCCCCCCTTCCATATACAAATACAAATACAAATCTGCTTTTGATATCCCTCCAGCATTGCTTGAAGTGACAAAGCAGGGTAATTGGTCACTATTTTGATATTGTGAGATAGTAAAATGTGCTAGAATTGTAGAAGGGTCAGTATTATAAGTGTTTTTGTTTTTATTCCAATTGTTTAAATTCACAATCCAACACTGGAGGTTTTTAAGAAGATGGAGAACCATTTGTCTGAAATGCTATAGAGCCATGATGGCGAACCTATGGCACATATGCCATAGGTGGCACGTGGAGCCATATCAGTGGGCATGGGAGCATTGTCCTAGCTCAGCTCATGAGTGCACACGTTCTCTGGCCAGCTGATTTTCAGGCCGTCTGGTCCCAGAAGAAGTCAGCAAATGGGCCATTTCTTGCCTCCGAAGGGCGTCCAGGGGGTGGGGAAGGCCATTTTCATCCTCCCCAGGTTCTGAACCTCTGGAGCCTCAGGAGGGTGAAAAATGGGCCTACCAGACCCACTATGCCATCACGTGCCAAGAGCAGAGGGATCATGGGGGATTGTGTGGAGGGTGCATTGAATAATGGGTGTGGGCACGCACGTGCGTGACTTCCTCCCTCCACGTTTGGTGCGCAACGGCAAAAAAGTTAGCCATCACTGGTATAGGGTTTCCTGCTTCTCCTCCTCTCTCCTCCTCCTCCCTCTCCTCCTCATCCTCCTGCTTCTCCTCTCCTGGTTGGGAACTAAAAGACCTCCAAGGTCTCGTCCAACTATGATATTCTGTAATAGACATTGTCTTTTCAATGCAATTGTACAGAGCTCCTAGAAACCTAATTTGCAAAAATGACCATATGAGTGACATTCAGATAGCAAAGTCATAGTGTCATCTCAAATGTTTATAGCTGTTAACAGAACTAGTTAATATTTCAGTTGACTTTGAAAACCCCCCAGCTAGAATGAAATTCTTAAGTATTTTGCTAATCAACATTCTTATTCTAATTGTATAGGTAGGCATCAATCAAAATACTTGAGTCAAATAAACATGAATGGTGCCCAACTCTGAATGGCTTTGAATAGTTCATAACAAAGAAATTACAGTCAAGTCAATAAAACATAAAGATAAGAGATCTTACTTTTCCTTGCCAAAAGTTCTGTTAAACAGCCCTTCATAAAGCATTATTATATATAAGAATATTCAATATTTGGTTCAAAAACAAGAACTTCCTAGACACATAATGCTTTAGTAGGCTTTTAATGAGCCAAATTCATAAGTTGTCGAAATGTGTACGACTGAATTAATTTCCCAATCTTGTGCTTTCTGTGATTGACTCTGAAAAATATTGCAGTTGGTCAGATTGACTATAGATGTCGACAGCTAAAGTTCAACACACCTGCAGAACGTCAGATTTAGGAAATCTAAATGCAAAGGAAAAAAAATTTTTTTGCTAAGGAAAAACTATTTTAAAAGATACTGATATTTTATTAAAATAGATTCATTATATTATAACATCCTAGCCCATAAAAACATCCTAGCCCATTTCCAAGGGACTACATTTTCCCCCGAACGATTCATATTTTTGAGAAGGGCAGCTGTCATAAGGACAAAAACAGATGTACAATATTTGCATGTAATGGGGAAAAGTAATTGTAAGTATTTGTTATATTTGGTCCAATATGAACACTAGGTTTGGCTCCATATTTATCTCTACAATACAAGAGCCTCTATTTGATAGGACCTTAGGCTAAAGATATTAGAATCCATGTGCTGTGTCTAGAATTTACAAATATATGCATATTGAGATTCATGTGTGAGTTTGCATACACAAACATGAATTCATTAAAGAGGAGCAGTTCTCAGAATATCAGCACATATGACAGTATGACATATTTCATTTGTTTGGGAATAAATGAATCAGTACTTTGGCTGACCCTACTAGCCTAGGTGCTAATTTGAAAATCAAAAATGGAAATGTTACATACTGTATGCCTTAACAGTCTTAACAAAAGAATTGTAAAAACAAAACAGTAAAATATACTGGAGCATAACCTCAACATACTGAAATATCTCTAGGCTTGCAAATGACTTAAAGTGTTGTCTGTCCTTTACCACTCGCTTCTGGATATTTTTCAAAAAACACGAGGGAGCACATTAAGAGGACCTCTTTGGAAAATTATCAGTGGATTTTGGATGATAAATTACAGTGTGATGACTGAAACCGGACTGTCAAAGGTTAGGAAATGTGTTGATGCTTTTGAACTTTGGTATTGGAAAAGACTCTTAAGAATACCATGGACAGCCAAGAAAACAAACTGATCTATCATTGAACAATCAATCCAAGAGCTCACACTTGAGACATAAATAGCCAGGCTCAAATTATCCACCTCTGGACATATTATGCAAAGTCTCAACTACCTGGCAAAGGCTGCAAGGTTGAGAAGGAAGGAAGGAAGGAAGGAAGGAAGGAAGGAAGGAAGGAAGGAAGGAAGGACAATCAGCAGCAAGGTTGATGGGCTGTATTACAGAGGCGATAGTGTAGTATTGTAGACATGACAAAGCAGATTAGGGATAAATTATCTTGGAGAAAAATCTGTATGGTTGCTAGGACTTAAAAACAAGTTGATCATCAAAATTAAGGAAGATGAGTTGAAGAAGGAGGTGGGAAAATAATTTGAACAAAGGGAACAATTAGATGACAAGACAGCAGGATTATGATGAGGATTAGGGCAATTGTATAAAGTAAATCATGTCAGGAAGAATATTTTAAGACAGAAATTACATGCTAAAGTGCACCTAATCTCTGGTTTTTTGTTGTAATTGATTTTAAAAATATTAGTGTATTATTCAGTTCTGTCAACTGTAGCAGAGAATGTTTATCTACTTACAGTCACATCATTTATGTCCTGCTTCATACTTCCTTAACAACATTCAGTAGAATTTTACTGCCTGTAAAAATCTAGAACCAATTCATCTGGTTCTTGAAAAATAACATGTTCAGTTGAAGATGGATTGAAGGACTGATACCTTGGAATCTTTAGTGTAAAATTAATTTGGAATGGATCAATGCTAGTTCTAGTTCTCCCAATCAAGTCTTTTTCAGCAGACATTTCTCTGTTTATGTGCATCAACTCATTTGGTTGAATTCCTTTCTTTTGCAAGTCAGGCCACTCTTGAAATGTTCTAAGCACTGAAACCAGACTGTGATGAGTCATTTTAATCACAACATCTTATAGGACAATTAGGTCAGCATGTAGGAATCTGAACAGCTTATTTTGTTTTATTCATTGGTTGCTGACACGACAGAAACTTCAGCAAGTCTACTTCTACTCCTTGATCGGGAAGTTTAAAGATCTTGTTATTTTTACTTGTTACTTTTTCTACCAGGAGAGAAAGGGAAAGGAAAAAAACCTACCTACCACAGTGAACTAAAAGGGCCAGCATTGCCAAATCGCTAGGAAATTGGTCCTGGAAAAAAACAACTTGAGCAGTTGTTATTCATTTTCATTAATATGATGTGTAAATACTACATGTTTTATTAAATCTAATGAGAGAATGACAGAAATACAGTTTTATCTTGGTTCAGCTCTTTGATGCAAATATCCCTATCCTGGACTAGGACCAGGATAAAAGGGACAATTAAATACCACTAAACTAATCATATAATCAGATGAGGGACATGGTGACTCAGCAGGTAAGGCAGCTGAGTTTGTCAATTGGAAGGTCGGCAGTTCAGCGGTTCGAATCCCTAATGCCGTGTAATGGGATGAGCTCCCGTTTCGTGTCCCAGTTTCTGCCAACCTAGCAGTTTTGAAAGCAGTTAAAAGTGCAATTAGAAAAATAGGGACCACCTTTGGTGGGAAGGTAACAGCATTATGTGTGCATTGGGCATTTAGTCATGCTGGCCACATGACCATGGAGACATCTTCGGACAGCGCTGGCTCTTCGGCTTTGAAATGGAGATGAGCACCACCCCCTAGAGTCGGAAATGACTAGCATATATATGTGCAGGAAACCTTTATCTTTTAATCATATGTGAATGGACAGTTTTAGAGTTGTATTTGTCATGTGCTTAATTTCTTCAAACAGGCCAGCCAGCGGAAGGAAAAAAAATGAGTCCCTGTGGATTTTACTCCACTAGTCGTTACCACTAGGGGGTAGCGTTCATTTCCAGTTCAAAGTCATGAGCCAGCACTGTTTGAAGATATTTCTGTGGTCATGTGGCCAGAGTGACGTTGTGAAGCACTGTTGCTGACATGATATCAGGACGTGAATGCATTCAAATGCCTAGCTCAGAAAGCTTTCTCTAAAGCAGATGGCATATTTTTGTCTCAATTATAGCAATAATGCCTAGATTGACTTTGGGGGTTTGGAAGCTAACAAATTCAGAGGATACCATTGGGAAACTTAAAAAAATAGCTCAATGCCCTTATTAATTCTGTAGTCCTAAAGAAAGGCAGACTCTGTTATTTCCTCAGACATTATCTATTTATGCGCAGTGACATTGTCCATTCATTTATGATAGGTTTTTAATAACTGAAAAGAAAAATAAATGAAATTCTCAGGATGTTCCAGTTATATTCATTTTGTACCCTTTCACTAGGTAAATCTAGCAGCTGGCCACAAGAGACAGGATGTATGCGATAGGAATGTTTTAAAAATCTCAAATAACAATGCCAATCAACTATAAATTTATCTTCCTCTTTTTTTCCTCTTCTGAGATACTTGATGCACCTAAATCTGCTGTATTCAGGCTTCTGGAATAGTTTCTAAATGCTTTTAAAATCAGCCTACAGAGAATAAATGAAGGAGTCCAAATAAGAACTGTTGGTGTTTAAGTGAAACATTCTGTACCTGAATTATAACAGTTAATCTGTCTGTGTATAGGTAGATCATAAAAAAAGAAGAGTTGTGTTGTTCTGAGCAAGCATGTTGCAACAAAGTAGGTGGGGTTTGCAACTGTTGCTTTTGGCGGGAAAGTTGCAA
>JANHFP010003872.1:68046-78075 GCA_032468135.1 Calamaria suluensis | reverse complement strand
TTAATTTTTATGAATATATATTTTATGTTTATGGCTGTGCACCGCCCCGAGTCCGCGAGGAGAGGGGCGGTATAGAATTTTAATAAATTAAATTAAATTAAATTAAGATGTTACCTAGGCTGGTAACGAAACATTCAGAAACCAACCAACAAGCTCAGAAAACGAACCTTCACCCTCAATCTAAACCCATTCCATATGAGTACCACTTTAAAGAGTATTTATTCTATCAAATGCTTTATATTTTCTTAGATTGCAAGTAAAGCCAACACACACACAATTGTCTTTAAAGTCAACATTCCCAAATTCACTCCTCACCCATGTAATATTTCCAGACACACCCTGTTTGCAGTGCATTATTGATCTGAGAAATGCTTTAATAATCTCATTCTCTGTAAATCTTATTTACATCTGGCTATGGCAAGTTTTATTTTGGTAGATCACACTTTTCACTTTTTGAAAAGTCCATGACAGATTTTGTTTCATCCCTGTGACGTTTGCTTAAAAGAATTCATGGCTGAGGTCTTGGAATCAAGTAAATAAGAACTTTTTTACCTGAAAATTTCTGTTAATTATCTCCATTTCTTGAAGATCAGAAGAGTTATCCCAAGAATTTAGAAAACATGGACAAAGGCTCCTAAAAGTGAGCAACATTGAAAGTGAAGATGAGTATGAACCAAATTAAATTTACAGAGTTTAGAAAAAAAATGCTAACATATGCTGATCCCTATCAATTTCAATATCATTTTCTGTGTTTGAATGACAATGACCAGAATAATATGCTTCTGTTCTAGGCTAAAGATAGCACATTGTTACTATAACTAAGGATGCCAGTTTACATGTAGCAAATTTAGCACATAATCTATTGTTGTCTGATATGAATTTTGTGTGACTTATTGAATTGGTGTTTGAGGCTGGGGTGAAATGCTACCAGTTCACTCCAGTTTGGGCAAACTGGTAGTGATAAAAACTACAGTTTCAGGCAAACTGGCAGTGAAAATATGCAATAAAAAGTAAAAAAAAAAGGTTCCAACAATCACAGCTGTGCCGCGCAACGATCTGAACCTTTATTTTTTACTATTTTAAAGCAGTTTTAGACTACCTATTTGCCCGAACTGGTAGCAAAAAATGTTTTAAAAAAGTAAAAAAAAGGTTCCAATGATCACGCAGCACACCTGTGATTGTTGGAACCCTTTTTAAAAAAAAGATATAGCATATTTTTACTATCTGTTCAGGGAAATAGGTAGTAAAAAAAGGGAAAAAAAGTTGGCCACACCCACCCAGTCAAATGATCCCAACCAAGAAGCCATGCCCACCAAGCCACGCCCATAGAACCGGTAGCAAAAAAAAATTGCATTTCACCACTGGTTTGAGGCTAACCAACATATGGCCCCTTAACTGTTGCTGAACTACAGTTCCCAGAATTCTTCATTACTGGTTAATCTTACTTAGAGCTAGTCATATTTTATTTCTTTTTCTATTTTGCCCTCAAGAATCCCAAGTAGAAATGTTTCTGGTCTTTTTTGTATTTTTTTTCCCTATTATCTCCTACATCCAATTTTTCATTTGACTCCATAAGATATCTTAGGATAGTTTTAAAATCTATGTTTTGGTGCTGTTCTGATTTTGTGGGTTGTGTTCAGTTTTGTTATTATCTGAACAAAAAACCTGGAACTCAAAGTTATCTCTCTGAAGTATAGCTGCATCTCTAAAGGAAATCAATAGAAGCTGCTCCCACGTGAGTTACAGAAAAACCGAACCCAGTGTTATATTTGGAGCATCTGCTGCTTCACAGCTCCCAAATCCAATAGTATCTGACAAAGCACAAATCTTAAAGTTCTTTGTGGCTGCTTTATGAATGAAGAAGATACAGATTATTAGCCCTAAAAATAGAATTCAATAAAGACTGCTATGCATGATTTGCTTACTTACACCCCAGGAAGGACGCATTTTGATTCTTCCCTTTCTATCTGGCGCAGTCCAGTGAGTTCCATTATTTCCACCATGTTGACAAAGGCCCGAGGGAGCTGCAGGAATTACAACAACTAGCTTTATTGATTCCCCAAAGCACAAGCTAGTCAACAAACAACACAGAAAGGTTATACACAGATTAGATCCAAACGTACCTAGCCTTTGTGTAACCCACAGACCAGGAAGTAGGAAAAGATGAACAGCAGTGAGATATTGCACTTCACTAATACACTATGCATCATATTTACATTACAGCTAAAACTGAGTCAACCAGAACGTAAGTTCTGCTAAGATGTAATGCTTTTTCTACAGGCATTAATGATGACCGTATTGTTTCGACAACTCAAAGCTTTTTTTAAATAGACATAACAGACAGATGAAATTGGAATATTTCAGACTGACCATGACCTCAGGATTACTGATTCATCCTTTCCTGAATTATTTTACCAATATCCATAACTCAGTACCAGTAAAGAACCTGGGATACTGAAAATTCACAAAACCAGCACGAGAAGCTGCCATCTGCTGTCTCAAGCAGAAGGTCTTCATTTTTACAGCACACTTTAGGGAACCAGTTCCATGTTATCTGAGGTGAAGAAAATATAGTAACATGGTGTCATTGTCCTCATATTACAATTCCACCCATGTTCTTGACCATTAGTTTTCATATTCACCGGATGACCCTTCAGTGAAGTTTGTACTGATGCCTGCTACTTTGAGGGGAATGAAAAATAATCATGGGAATGCCAAGGGAAGTAAGCAACATTTAATAGAGGTGGCCAGATTTCAGCTGTCTAGGGTGTCTCAAACTCTTACCTCCTTGTAAAGGATATCAAGAGCTTCCTGGAGGTGGTTTACATATTTTTCCACTGAATATGCCTCCTGCAGAAGATAGAATACCAGAATATTCATGCTATCTTTGACAATCCCTAATGTTCACCCATATGGAATGTCCATGAAACAACTTGATTTGCCCGAGTTATATATATAGTGTATATTTTATATTCACAAAAATGTCATGAATTTATGAGGCACTATTATAATTATCACAGATGATAACAATCTGAGATTCTGGTTTTTACCTCTCTCCTTAAATATGTTAAAGTACAATCAATTCAAGGTAATGCATTCCTTTCACAATAATCCTTCCTTTTAAAACTCCTTCCTAAAGGAATGTACTCTAATAGAGGGTACACTGAATTGTAGCTTTCTAAGCAGAATGAAAAATATTATTTAATTTGAATTTCAGTAGTGCTCAATATTGACAGTGAAATTTTGATGCTCCATTCACTTTTAATTTTTGCTCTTATTCCTCTTTTCATTTTTTTCAGGGATTTTTTAAAAAAGTATTCCATGTGTTTTGAATTCTCAATTCCTTCTCTTTTCAAATTTTACTTTACAGATAAACAGGGTTCTTGTGAATGTCTGAAAACAGCTAAATCAGTTTGGCGTAGTATGAGCATGCTGGCCTGGAAACCAGGTGACTGTGAGATCTAGTCCCACTTTAGGCATGAAAAGCCAGCTGGGTGACTTTGGGTTAGTCATTCTCCCTCAGCCCAGCCCAACACACAGGGAAGTTGTTGCAAGGAAAATAGGAGGGAGTAACTCAATGCATGTTTTCTGCCTTGAGGTACTTATAAAGTAGTAAAAGTGAATTTTAAAAAACTAATAAATAAAATAATTAATAATTAGTTCTCTCTCAAAGTTAATTTTAATAGTCATTTTATCGTATCACTAGAATTTGAAGAATGATGCTACTGTAGGATTAATAAGGCTCAGTTTTAATAGGTTTGCCTATGAGTATTCTGTTTGCATACCTTATCTAAGCAGTGTTGACAGAGGTCATTGACTCCGATGAAGATGGTGACTAACTTCCAGTCCTCTTTATAGTTGAGGTTCTAATGAAGAATAAGAGAAATTGAATCCAATGTTATAAATGTTAAGAGTTTCTTTGGGGATATTAAGAGATAAGTGTTTTGTGCTGGTGCCCTCAAATCTATTCCTTGAAGCTATAGAGTTTGTTATTGGTAATGTGGCCTCAAGTCTGTTTCATGGAAAAATAAATTATTTCTAGGGGATTCTAAAGCTTATCTGTTTCAATTTAATGTTATTTATCAGTAAAACATATTGTTTTCAAGCCTTTGACTCTCAAACATCCATTAACAGAACAGAATAACAGAGCTGGAAGGGACCTTGGAGCTCTTCTAGTTGAGGGTCCCCAACCTTGGCAACTTTAAGCCTAATGGACTTCAACTTCCAGAATCCCCAGCCAGCAAAGCTGCATTCTGGGAGTTGAAGTCCTCCAGCCTTAAAGTTGTCATGGTTGAAGACTTCTGTTCTAGTCCAACCTCAAATATTTTCATTTAGTCAAATGAACCCCTCAGTTGTTCTCCATTGGCTGACAATATTTCTCTTTCTGGGAAACCCTCCATGTGAAATGGAGACAATGCATGTGGAACAGGATGGATTGAATGAAACTGCAACATTCCCCTAAACTTATATAAATTGATATAGATTAGCAAAATATGTGAAATAGGAATTATAAGCATGGGAGAAGGGGGAAAATCATGAGTTCTGGCTATAAACACCAGATATCTGTTTCCGGCTATTGTAAAATCCATGAAATTAGCATGCTTTGCTTGGATCTTATAGAAATAAACAGGCTGAAATCTCCTCTTTTGTCTGGAGGGGGTGGTCTGTTTGAACAGTGGAGTCACCAAAGAAGAAGAAAAACCAGATTTGTTTTCCTTATATTTGACAAATGGTAATGCATTTGAAAGAAAAAACCAGACGGATTCTCTGGGTTCCTCCATACTAGAGGCTTCAATTCACAATGGATAGGAGAGATTGGGTTTGTAAAGACTGTAATACTTTCATGTTAGCCTACAAATAAAGGAAGGAGAGGCAGAAATATTTCTTTGGTAATGAACACGGAGAATTCTTGCCAGGAATGCTAGAAAGAAGGAAGGGGAATGCTTTGTGGTGGAGGGAACATTTATATTCCCGAGACTGGGGCTTAGCCTACATCATAGACCAGCCAACTATTGGAAACGCTGACGGCTGTAATTCTGTGGAAGACATTTTGTGATATGCAAGACAAAAAAGGAATGGACAGAGCTATTTTTAGAGCCACCAGCTTTATATCACAAGCAGTGCTGGAGAATCTGTCCTGGCCTGAAAATCACTAATGTTGCTGATTTCTTGTCTCATTAATTGAATTTCTTTCCTTGGCCTGTTAGTTTGTCTCGCATTTACTTCAAAGGACGCCTGCAGTGTTTGACATCACTTCTTTCTGTTTTGTAATCAGGGATCATGATCTCTGGGAACCCAGCAGTGATTCTGACTTTTGTTCAAATGTCGATGTTTCCACTCAGCTGCTCCCAGGAACAATCAGACACAGAGGGGGGAGAAAGGGAGAGATGAAAGGAGACATGGAAATGAAAAAAAAGGAAAATTGTTTCCCTTTTTCTACAGATCTTTGCTAATCCAAAACTCATGATAAAGCCTCCTTCCAATCAGCTCAACTCCTTCTGACCCGTTCCTGTCCTAATGTTCTCTTTATTTGTATTCATTTTTGTATTCAATTCATGCTTATACTTATATATATTACCTAATACATAATCGACAAATAAATAAACAAATAAATAAATAATAAAAAAAAAACCATGAACACTTGCATGTATTTTTTGGGAAGGAGATGGATAACAATATGGAAATGATTTGTTATTGCCTTCTTCTGGAATATATTTTTTTTCATCATTCCACTCTCGCCTAATATTTTCCACCTAGGTGCTATCCCAAACCGACTCTGCTTAGCTTTTTCAGCTCAGCCCAGGTGGGATAGATGCTGCCCTAGATAACCAAATGTACAATTCTGTAGAAAGCTCTCAACATCTGTTAACCAAGTCCTCAGTTTTGAAATGCTCTGCTTTTTGTTTCAGAGCTGCAACAAAATGATGTGCCAATAGAGCAGTGATGGCTCACCTGTTCCAGACCGAGTGTCCAAACCAGGAGCATGTGCCTGAATGCGCATGTGCGTGCCCAAACCCCCAAAATGCAATGTGTGTGTGCCCCCACATATGCTCCACCACCACAAATATGTGTGCAACCCACACATGCCTCACCCCCCCATGCATGCATGTGCAGCCCCCCGGCACAGGCCCCACCCCCGGCACAGTGGGACCCAATGACAGGTGGCTGGTGGGAGAGGCTTGCGCATACGTGGCAGTGCTGAACTGGGGTGATGGCTCGCGTGCTTATGTTTGTCAGCTTGATCTTTCTTCCTTGGCTCCTGGCACTGTATTTATGAGGTACCTGGAGATTTCCTTAGGAGGAATTGCCTTCCAGAGAACCCATGGGCATTTTCTCCTTGTCCAGAAAAGCTCTGCTGATCCAGGCTCACCACCCAGTCCCAGTTCTCTATTTTAGCATCACACACACACTTTTTGGAGAGGCATCTAAATGGTATTCTCTGCCATTTTCCCTCCTGGAAACCTTCCCAGGATGATGGGGAGGATGTTTCTCAACTCTTCCTCTTTCTCCAATCAGCCCTAGATAGTTTGTATCTAGGCAATGTATGAATGTTGGATAATCCACATAAAAGCATGTGTCTTATCTGTGCTTCGTGTTCTCTTCTAATGCGTGCATAATAGAATTAAGAGGTTTCTAAATTTGACAAAATCAAGGTTGGGGTAATTCCATGCTCAAGGTGAATTAATTATGGGCAGTGGTGTGTTTGGCAAGCACCATGCATGTGCGCATGCAGCATCTGGTGCACATGTGTAGTGAGTAACAAATGTATGTGTTGGGTGGAAAAAAGGGCCATTTGAAGGTAAGTAGAACAGCGAGGGGGGGGAACAGTTGTGCTGAGTGATTTAGATTAGCTAGAAAGCAGGATTTCCTGCTTCCTAGTGCAGGGGTCTCCAACCATGGCAATTTTAAGTCTTGTGGACTTCAACACCCAGAGTTGAAGTCCTAGAGGTCTAGTATTTAAGGCACCAGGCTAGAACTCTGGGAGTTGAAGTCCACAAGTCTTAAAGTTGCCAAAGTTGAAGATCCCTGTTCTAGGGAATATAAATAGCAAGGCACAGCTGATCATCAGAAATACCAGTTCAGACAACTGATAGCTTTTATTAGTACTGGTTCACCCAAACCTGTGTGAGCTGGTATCATTTCACCCTTGGTAATGGGGTTTTTTTTGCACTAAAACATTGCTTTACCATGCTCGTGGTGTCCTATGTCCCTTGTATCTCAAATCCTCATTGATAAGTACTAAAACTACATAACTGGGCAGAGTTGAAAGTCATGTTATTGCACTGCAAATCTTGAAGGAGCCAATTTTACAAAGCAGACTCCCTCACTGATTCCAACACAATGTCAGACATTTTAAAGTGCCACTTTTTTGTCCCCATTGCTTATGATCTCTATACTAAGAATAGTTTTGTAGCACCCTCTGTCTGCAGATACTATTTAGCATATGTGTGTTCAGATAGGATTCTTCACAAGGACAAATTTAGATGGAATTCAAATTACATGCAGAAAATAAAAATCAATCAACCGCACCTTTCCCAACCGACTTACAGCAAATCTTCCAGCAGTCCTGTGGCTTTCTTTTCCCTCTATTTCTGCTACATTTCCTAAGTGTCTGGTATTAGCCAGAAAGGAAGCCAGGCCTAATCTAAATTTAAAGAATTATACAGTTGCTCAGAAGTTTTGACCAGGTTCTAAGGCTTCTGGGTATAATGTATATGTGTGACATGTACAGAGTGTAAAAGATTGGTATGTGGGTAGCAACAGGCAGAGAGACTGAATAAAGTAAGATTTCAAAGAAGCACAGAGAACAAGCAACAATGTACAAAGCATGATAAACCGCTGTCTTCCCCCGCTGAATACTGTAGAGAGGGGGCATGTTTCTACAGCAAGCAAACTCAGTTTGTACCTGGTTTACATTAAACCAATATTATAACTTCAGTTTCTGATGTGCCTGCAGCTGGACTATTACTTTTCCATAATGTAAAACTGCCATCAGACACAAGTAGGAAGGAAGGTAGTGCTTTATGATGATTGACAGGGATCCTGCCATGTCATGTAGTAAGAACTGAAGTTAGAAGGATGGGCCAGAATTTCCCCTCTTTTTCCTCACTTCCTGTTTTTTTTCTGGCCTTTTTACATGTTGGCATTAAAAACTCTCATAAATTAGATATACAGGCTTGGATCTAAAGAGCAAAAGTAAATTTTTGGTGCTCACTTATTTCATTGATCCATTGGCATCCTGGCATCCAAACCACATCTAGAGATCCCACCACACTACTCTTGGGAGTGCAGTAGGAATAAATATATTTTGCTCTTTTGTAATGTGTTAAATTGGCATACATGATATGATTTATTTTCATTCAGAAACATATTCTAATATCTAGGTTAAGAAAGATGTTCTTCCTTCTCTCTTTCCATCTTACATTAGGAGACAAGATTCTTCCCATAAATCCAGTTTGGTCTAGTGTTTAAGGCACCAGGCTAGAAACTGTATTATTATGTA
Source organism: Calamaria suluensis (assembly GCA_032468135.1). Classification (NCBI taxonomy): domain Eukaryota; kingdom Metazoa; phylum Chordata; class Lepidosauria; order Squamata; family Calamariidae; genus Calamaria; species Calamaria suluensis. The sequence continues at coordinate 69,572 of JANHFP010003872.1, read as the reverse complement.
GTATTAATTTTTAAACACCTATTGTGTATTTATTGTGTAAAAAAAGGTAGAGTTCAAAAAATAAAAAGGGGGAAAAAGGGAGGCCTTAAATGTAATCAGATTTTGCTTAAGATGAAAGTGAGGACTCATGTACAGTATAATAAAAATAAATAAGTAGCTGATATATTAACTTGAGACAGTCAGTTTGATAAGGTCTAGAAACAGGAGACTTTGCATCCTGCCTTAGCCATGAAAGTCAGCTTAGCGGCATTGGCCCAGTCATTCTCTCAGTCCAACTCACCACACAGGTTTATTGTGAGGAAAATAGGAGAAAGAAAGTGCATTAGGTATGTTTTCCTCTTGAGTTATTTATAAAAATAATAAAAGTAGGATAGCATTAAATAAAAATAAATAAGATAATGTTCCCCTTTTCTTACCATCTTCTAGGACTATTTGCTCTGTGGATATTTTCAGCAGCAAATACAATCTTAGTATCATAATGTAGAATAATCTGCTGATATTGATCATGCTATAATTAATTTATATTACATGAAAAGGGAATTAGAAGCTTTTTATAATGATTTCGGAATCTTGACCGTAACTATTATCTTGAACTGTGCAATGATGTGGAAGACTACTTAACATAGAAGATTCTAGATTTTTCTTCAGGCTTCCAAAATGCATAGACTTACTGTGTTCCTTTTCATGAGCTCTATCAATTCATGTGCTTGGGCTGAAATATTCCTAGAGAAACAAAGAAGAAAAAATGTCTTAACACACGCCCTGAAATTGCAGCCTCAATGAAACCAATAAAATGTGAGTGAGCTGTATCATGGGAATAAATTGGTATTTCCCAAAGGTAGTTCATAGTGTGACTTGAAGAGCTACTCCTAATCATTCTCCAGCTGTCAACAGTCATTACCAAAACAACAAAGGTGAAAATAAATCACCTTCTTTTGCAACATACTGAAATAAGCAATGTATCTGGGGAGTCTGTAATTCATGAAAGTTGTGAGTCCTCTTGCATGAAATGAAAAATGGCAGGAAGCTGTTTTTTGCTTAACAAAATAGGAGTATGACTTCTCTGTTTTAACATATATTATTTATGCATTTGAAAGATCAGATTTACGTATGCAATTTTCCATCACTGATTAGAATTGGCCCTGAGGTCTACCACAGCCCTGGTTGAAAGCTGAACCTAGCTCTGCTTCAGATTCCAAACCCTGAAATATATTTTCAGGATGCTTTCCTTCTCCAACATTTATCTTTATAATAACTTCATGGACAAAGCAAGAGTTTCAAGCAATGGTTTGGTGAACCAGCAATTGGGTTTTTACATATAGCAGTGCTGTAACAGATACATTACTTTTGTACTAACCTAGAAGCAAATAAAACAGATTAATGTTTAGCATTATCTGTGAACCAGGATAAGGATATAGGTAGGCACAGCTTAGAGGGACTACAATGAATCTATGTCTGTTATACTGCTCCAATGACTGCGTGAAAACCACCACTAACAATTGATAATAGAAAATGCAAAGAGTGCC
>JANHFP010003872.1:47179-61479 GCA_032468135.1 Calamaria suluensis | reverse complement strand
AGGGCCTCTGGGGGGGTGGGGAAGCCTGTTTTCACCCTTTCCAGACTCATAGAGAGGCTCTGGAGCCAGCAGAGAGAGAATACAGGCCTTCCCTCCTTCCAGAGGCCCTCTGGAGGCCAGAAGCAGCCTGTTTCCTTACTTCTGGTGGACCCAGAAGGCCTGAAAATTAGCTGGCATGCATGCATATGCGCACTAGAGCTGTGCTCACATGTCCACTAATATGGCTCCATGTGCCAGCTGTGGCACACGTGCCATAGGTTTGCCATCATGGCCTTTTACTATTTCAAACAAATGACTTTCCAATCTCTTCTTAAAAATCTCCAGTAATGGAGCACCCACAACTTCCAGAGCCAAACAATTTGACTGATTAATTGTTCTTACTGTCAGGAAATTTGGATTAGATTGGATCTCTTTTTTATGAGTTCCTATCCATTACTTCTTGTTCTGCCCTCAGGTGCTTTGGAGAATTGGTTGACCCCCTCTTCTTTGTGATAGCCCCTCAAATATTAGAAGACTTCCTTAGTTCTTGTCTCTGTTAGACTAGACATCCAGTTCGATATCCTGATAGGCTTAACATGTTGTAGCCATAGGTATAACTTAAAAGGTAAGTTAAGGACTTATTTTTTCAAACAAATTTTATTGGTTTTTCATAGGATAGGGGAAAAGGAAAGGGGAAAGGGGAAGGTTATATTTCCATTTTTGATACAACAACCTGTTATTTGGGTTTACATGGTCTATTACTTATATTAAGGACTTCTAAAGCTTATGCGTGCCAATATCTTTATCAGGGCATGAGTCTTACTAAACAGAATTTGGGCTTTTCTCCATTTAATCTTGCATAGGACTGAGTTGTACAAAAAGAGAAGAAGATAACAGGTAGATCAACAATACTGAGCACTGACCTAGTTTGCTAAACTATAGCCCAAATATTCCTTATGTTCTCCAGATTCTTCATTCTTTTTTGCCCAATTTTGCAATTAATTTTCTCTTTGGGGACCATCCTGAATTTTATTGGGCAGCTAAAATTCCAGTCAATGGGATTTAAGGAGTCTCATTGTATGCTCTACTTTCACCTGTACCAACTAAGTACAGCTAAGATAAAATAAGTTTTAAACATTCATTGAAAGCAAAATATGAGCTGAAAAATACAGTCGCTAGATTGCTTAAGATTATAAAAATAGAAAAAGAAAATTGAAAACTACAGGTAATTAATGTCACTTTCTCCCCAGCCCTAGCATTTTACGTAAGTGTGCACTGAGAGAGGAGGAAAATACATTATTTTTTATTATTATTTGTACTGCACGAGCAGTTATTTCTCACCTGATGTGGGAACTTCTCTGGATTTAGTCTGTACAGAACATGGCAGATTGCTACCCCAGTTCTTAAAAACAAAATGTAGTCAGCATATCACTGGAAATTGTTCCTATAAGTTGTAACATATTGAAACTGCAAGAAATCTAGAAGCAACTTGTATTTCAAAGGGACATCTACATCCTATTTCTATGCATCAAGAGAGCAACTTGAAATTACTGATTCATCAGAGGTGGTATTCAGCAGGTTCTGACCAGTTCTGGAGACCTGGTAGCAGAAATTTTGAGTAGTTTGGAGAACTGGTAAATACCACCTCTGACTGGCCCCGGCCCCATCTATTCTCTGCCTCCCAAGCCCCAGCTGATCGGGAGGAAATGGGGATATTGCAGTAAAAAATAAATTATTCAATTTATAAATTGAATTAATAACAACAACAACAACAACAACAACAACAATCTTCCCCTGGAGTTGGGTGGGAATGAATATTTTACAGTATCCTTTACCTGCCACACCCACCAATCCATGCCATGCCCACCAAGCTACACTCACAGAACCGGTAGTAAAAAAAAATGAATCCCAACACTGTGATTCATCCTTGGGGTGTCAGGAACAGAATTATATCCAGCACTGTTCATTACTATTGCCCACAATTGAAAAACAGTTTGGTGTTAAAGATGCTGAAATAAGAGCTTGGCAACCTGAATTCTAGGCTCTTGTTGGGCATGAAGCCAGCTGAATTGAAGCCTACCACTTCCAAAAATGTTGTTACAAAACTGTATGGATGTGAAAGCATCCTGTGGATACCAGAAAACATGAATATGCTAAGAGAAATAATGCACAGTAAATAATCAAGGGATTACCTGATCTGGCAACTTGGTAGGGTTTTCTGATGGATTTGTGGCATTGCTGTTTTTGAAGGTGCCCAGGAAAGGTTGTTGCTGATAGAGAAAGAACATGAATGCCAAGCTTCAAAATTTCAATACCGAAAAACAGAAGCATAGATTCAAGTCACTAGATCAGCCTCTTGACTGCAGCTAAGTCTGTAAGTCTAGCAATGGAAATGATGCAAATAACGATTCTCTCACAAAAAAGAGGATCATTTTGGAACCAGCCTATTTGTATAATAGATGCAAACTGGAAATTTTGAACAGAGAGAAGGTTCCATAATGAGACTACTTCAAATAAGTGTTAAAATGCAATTGTCTGGAATCTTGTGTGTGAAAAAATGTGTATATCTTTTCATCATATCTCTTGTCAGCCAATCCAACATATTGCACAATGCTGCAAGTTGGCTGTTTGGTGACAGAAAGAGCCTCATGAGATAATGCACAAAGAATGCCAAAGAATGATAGCTGGCTTATTTGACACATCAAATTGACCAGAGAGGAAAATTAGAATTACAGACAGTTTAAAAACCCAAATTCTAATAATATTTTGCAGTCTGTGTTAGAACTTCTTGCATGCTATAACAGGCCTTAAATCTCCCATTAATTTCACAACAGAAAAATCTGTGTTCCAAACTAAGCTCACTTTCTGCTGCTACCGGTATGGAGAATCCCATTTCCCTAAACACTTATCAAAGGTCAGATATGAGTGTTTGCTCAGAACGATTTGCTGCTTTGTGCATGAAGTGTTTTAAACGACGTCTCCCAGGGCTCCTTCCAAAGTTCAAATGTAGGTACTGCACAGACGCAAACAAATCTGGAAATCTCAAACACTCTTGCCTTGTAAAGACTACAGAGACACTTTTCAGATTATCCTATTCCACCAAAAGTTGTAAACCAAAAAGAGTGCTATTCCCCCATCCATTTTTTTTAAAAAAAGAAATACAGTACAAACCAGTTTATCTTCATGGTTTTACTGCGTTGTGTTTTAAACTGTACAGTATGTCTCACAGAAAAAAAAACCACCACAAATTTTAACAGATGTAGAACTAATTGCATTTATACTTAACATGCAGATAGATAGAAAAAATATTGCTTGATCCATTTGCCTCATGTTGCGTAGGAGGCTATTTATTATCTGTTGGTTTCCTTATATCTCCAAGAGCTCAACACATCATGAATAGTATTTTGCCCTCTATTTTTATTTCCTAACAGCAAAACCTGGAGAGGTAGTGTACGGCTGAGAGTGTGTGAGGCTCAAAGTGTGAGGCTCAAAGGCATCTTTCATGTCTCAGAATGAAGCTAATTCTCTATAGTTCTACTCTAATGTTTCTCAACCTTGGTAACTTTAAGATGAATTTCCCACCTGTTTTGGGACTATAAATCTATGTATGTTAAAATTGCCAAATTTGAGAAAGACTGTGATATTTAACCATTATGCTGTTCAGCCATAAAGTGTTCGGCTATTTTGCATATAGTTTGGACTAGAAAATCCAAGGATATTTTCCACTGACATTAAGCAGAGCTGCCTTATCCCACAAAGTTCTGCAGCAGATCTTCATAATTTTACATGTATTTTCAAGTTCTGATCATGAAATCTCATAGAATAAAGAAGATGGGCAAATTCCATAAATTAACTGGTAAGATCAAATAAAATAAAAAAATTAAATATCTGCATTTTGCTGCAGTTATGCCTATTTATTGTGAATAAGATACGATGGATCCTTTTTTCTGAATAAACTTGTGCAGGATTGTGATGTTAATCTGTATAATTATGCCATTAAAGTATATGAGTGAGGTAAGAATTTTCCAGAACTCAAACCACTAGTTTCCCCTAGGAGATGTGAAGCACATAAGAATTGGCAGACCCATGCAAAATCTGTAAGCTTATTTTGGAAATATTTCTATTTTATCCAGAACATGGATGTGAGATCTACAGGATATAAATTTATTTATAGGTTAGCAGTGTAATCCTATACCTGCTATTTAGAATCAGAACTAAGCTGCATTACATTTTATGGTAAAATTGTCTACAATTTCAGTCTAATAGTTGAGGAATAGAACCAAGAGTTACCACCTTCAACAGAAAAGTTACTTGGAAATGTGCTTGGTCCTCAAAAATCAAGATACTCGAAGGACATCTGTTCATAATTAAGCATGAACTATTAAGATGCTAGCATTCAAACATTATTAGCTGTTATTTTGATACCCAAATTGTTCATTCCCACAAAACCCTTGCACTAGAAGAAGACAGTTTACCGGAGTTGGGCAATTCAGTGTTATGTTATCCATAAAATTGAAGGAAACATCTTTTTTTCCAACAGGTTGAAGCTAGAGGGTAAAAGAAAGATATGATTATGTAGTTGTTTTATTTAAGATCTCGTGAAACTATTTGATTTACTGCTTTCACAGATTTTGTGTAATAAGAAAAAGAGATTCAAAAAAGCAATGGGCAAATATAAAGGTTATAAATAGAATATCTTCTTGCAGGATATCCTATAAAATTCTGAGAACAAAATACAGCATTGACATTCAGTCAGATTCACTAGTCTTTATAGTAAGATACCAGCTTACTATCATAAATAAAACTAGGGGTTTTTTTTTGGTAGGAATGTACACACTGTCCAAATAAAACAATAGAGTCCTTTCAAAATTGAATTATTATGAAGTAGATGCCTCACCATATTGTTCCAGAGAGCTCTAGAAAGCTGGGAATGTGATTTTTGGCTAAAATAAAAACAGTCTGGTGCAAAGAAGGAGGTATCTATTCTCCCATCCTGAAAAATAAGGAAAATATCATTGTTATTATTATGCCTTTAAAAGAGCAAAAATAACAATGCCAAACATAACCCATATTTATTTTCCCCAAAGAGAACTAGAATTTTAACATAAACACTTTATCCTACCTGTATCATCAACCAGAGTCATTCAGCGAAGTGGACAATGGGAGATTCAGACAGATTGGCAAAAGTTTACACCGTACAGAATCAAACTGTGAAATTCCTCATCAAAAGGGGTGTGGTGATGGACCCCCTCCCCAACTCAAACAACTTTAATAGAGGATTAGGCAAAATGATGGAAAATTCTGGCTAACCTGAGGAAATGTTAGGCAGTATGCTTTGAGTGCCAGTGTTTTACATGAGTAAAGTTACAGACATGTTCTGCTTGTGGTTTTCAGTAGGTGCTGGAATGAGCACTATGGGTTCAACATTGAATAAGTCATCGATCTGATCCATTACAGATTTGAAAGGTGAAAAAGACTTCAGATCACAAAGCAATAAAGATGATCAATTTGTTCTAAATGAACATTCCCTTAAGCCTAATATAAATCTTGCAATACCTCACTTTTTATAGCCAAGATTGATTACATTCCCTAATATACATTATAAAATGAGTTTTAATGTGAACTCTTTCAAGCATATTTGAATTTTAACTTTGGCAGAATAGATTTTCTTTTTTTATTTCATGAAAACTAAATATTGAAAAAGCAATCACTTAAAAGTCTTTTAAAAATTGCACAAATAACATCATATGCATAAATTGTTAAAACACAAGATGCAAGCAAGCTTGAACATTTTTACATAAAATGGAAAAATCATTCTTGTAATTTTTTGAAATATGAAAGTAATACATGTAAGAATGTGCCTGTCAAACTCATACCAGGATATATATATATTATTCCTATTGATATGCTATTAGTCTTTTTTGTAGATATTGATATATCTAATCTCAATTCTACGTAAGAAACACAAAATGCAGCCTAATCTATGCTTTGAATTTCAGTCCACAAATTGTTCTTGTACAGAAGAGCAAAAAAAAAAGTAAAATAAAATAAGTAAATGGGAATTTGGAACATACCTGTAAAACTGGTAATGAAATATTTAGGAGGAATGGCTGTAGGACAACTGTAAAATCTTCTCGAGTATCATACTTGTGACTGTTAATCAGTTCCTCTATTTTGCTCTGTGAAATATAAAGATCCATCCTTCAATTCCTTGGCTAATTCCCATTAATCAAGCAAGAGAGATCAATCTTTTGCTTTTGAATCAAAACAATTCATGATCTAAAATAGGGGTGTCAAACTTGATTTCATTGAGGGCCGCATTATTATTATTATTATTATTTATTTGATTTATATACCGCCCCTCTCCTTACGGACTCGGGGCAGTGCACAGCCAAGATCATTTAAAAATACAGATATATACAATTAAAATTAGTTAAAATAGAATTAAAGTAATATTAATGGCTATAAAATACAACTATTAAAATATTTAAAATTTAAAATTCTTATAAACTCCCCATACGTAATAAATTTAAAATTTAAATTCAATTAAATTCAGATAATTTTTATTTTATTTTAATTATTTTTTTTAGGAAGAAATGGGGATTTTGCAGTAACCTTCCCCTGCCACAACCCACAGAACCGGTAGTAAAAAAAATTGAAACCCACCACGGAGCATGCTTTTGAGAACAGTTGGGTGTGGGTGAATGTTGGCCTTTCACCCAAAACATGCCATGTCACAGGTATCCTCAATTCATCAGTGACCTAACTGAATTACATGTAGTAATTCGGACCTCTAGATTGCTGGGGAAAAACACGGCCAGTATACAGTAGCACCAGTTTTGAAGTCTGTTGGTTATCAAGTTTTGGGGCCCTAGCTGATTGTTTTATAGCCCTATACAATACAGTGCTGGAATAAATCAGCCAGTGCCTTGCTGGAGTTGAATGTCTCAACATACATAGCCTGAATATATATAGTGAAGGCCTGCTGAGCATCCATTCAGAGTGCACAGAATACTGCTTTTGAGAAGTGGCTGTAGGTTATATTTCCTTGCATTTCCAGAGTGGAAGAAACTTCTTGTGTGTACTTGTTGATAGCCACAAATACTATTTTATATCTGTCTGGTAGAGAGGACAGATTTGAAGACAAATCTTTGCAGTTTATTTTTGAAACATTGAATCAGGCGCATTATTTCAAGGTATGAAATATTTCATTCTATGACTTCTTTTCAAAGTCAGTGGTGGCCATGTGGGATCAGCATAAAGAAATTATGGGAAATTCCAAGAAATCTGTTTTAAAAGCAACTTCCGTAGATTTCTACACATTATAGTCAAAACGTTTCAAATACACTATAATGAATTACAACTATTGGAGCATGTATATTTTATATTGTATTTGTAGTGCTTAGAAGGACACCCTGAAATCTGCGTTGTTGTTTTTTATTTCATTCATTTGGCTCCTAAAAAAAGGAATGGTGGCTGTAGTATCAGCATTATAGAGAGCATAAAGAAAGTATTACCCCAGATACATCCAGTGATATTTGTGCAGAATGAGGGACTATTGCCGTAAGATGTTGTATATCTAAGTAGGAGGAATTTTTGCACAATCTTTCCTTTGTATTGTCTTAAGAGAAGTTGATTGCCCAATGCAGACCTTAATGTTTGCGTTGCCATTTAGCAGTTTAAGATTATATACATTAGTATTTAATTTACCATTCTTTCTATTAGCTATTTTAATGCAGTGACACTAAAAATAAATAGAAGATGTAAGCTGAAGTTTGACTAACAAAACTTTAATTTTTACACCCAAATAGGATTTATGCACATTTTACATTTTTATCTCGGAACCAATATAGATTAGATCAGGGCAATAGTTTAATCATTTGGGGATCATTGCATGGCCATAGTTCAGCCTAAATCTATAAATATAATTTGCCTAAAAAAAAATAACCCAAATGTATCTGAAAAACTATTTTCTCCTGTACCTATGAAACCTAAAGAATAAAACACTACCCATTATTACGTTACCATATCTCTTGGTACAAATTTTGTTCATACGTTCTAAATGATTCATCCTAAATTCCTCTTATATTAAACTTCTGCTCAGATAAATTAGTCACAGAAGTTCTTTATTAAGTTCTTTTTAGTAACAGCAATCAATAGAAATTTATAGTTGGCTTTATTTTTATAAACTTAAAATATAAACATCAAAATCAGGGCAAAACGTGAGCATTTATACACAACCAAGATACGTGCTCTTAAAAACTATCATTCCACATTGTGGAAATGTTACATTGAGCCTTACAAGTTGAAGTACAGTCATTGACACAAATACAGCTACATATGTCTACAAAATAAATCTCCCACAATGTTTTAAAGCAGTGTATTTGCTACTTAATGGGAAGTTTCACATGTAAATAGCATTCAAACAAAATTAAGTGAGATTAAACAACACTGAATGTACCAGGAATTCCATCCTTCTGGAGACTCAAATGTGGAAGAGTCCAATAAAATGGCATCATTAAGTCACTGTAATTGCACTCTATAGGCAGCTATCAGCAGCTTAACCTGTAAGGAACAAAAAAAATTCACAAAATCTTTTCATCTCAATGTATGAAATACATAAGAAACAACATAGTAGGTTCTAAATCAGGGGCGTCCAAACTTGGCAATTTTAAGACTTGTGGACTTCCAACTCCCAAAATTCCTCAGCCAGCAAAGCAAAGCTGACTGAGTAATTGAAAGTCCACAAGTCTTAAAGTTGCCACGTTTGGACATCCCTGTTCTAAATAAATTCACGCAATATAATAGTATCTCATAAAATAGAGCATTTCATGCATTCAATATATTTTAGAGGCATCTTTTGACATTTTCATATGAAAAGACATTTTAGAAAAGCCAAGGGATATGTTTTCAGATCTTTATTAGTGCTTTATAAATAGTCAGAATATGGATGAAACTAGGCATTTCCTAACATTTTAGTAGGATCAAAAATTGCTCTTGGGGAACTTCCAGTTCTCACCTTTGCTGTTGGGGCTTCTGCTAAACGTATGAAGAGCTTGTTAAGGCCTTGAATAGGATTGAAGGAATAAATAAAGTGACTATCCTAAAATAAAGAGAAAAAATAAATGAATCTACTTCACAGATGTAACATCTCTCACAAGCCAGGCAAAATATAAAAGCGCCCCCCCCCCAAATATAATTTAATCCATGTTAACTCTTGTTCACCAATTAAGCCTGTTACCGATTTGCATGGCAAAAGACCGAATGCCAACCACAAAAGCTACAGCACAACAAACACATACAGCTTCTAGGAGGCAGATATAAAAATAAAAATTTTAAAAAAATAACAAAATAAAACACAAATCTTGAAATTAAAGAAGTTGTTTTTTAAAGCAGTGGTCACCAACTGGTGGTCCACAAGAAAATTTTGCTGGTCCACAGAAAAATAATTTGCCTTTTTTATATTGCACTAAATCAGGTCCTCAAACTATTGCCCCTCGGATGGATATGTGCAATCAAATGTGTGTATTGCTGCAGAATCTCCCCCTTTGTGGTCTTTTTGTACAGGCTGGAGGGGGGCAGAAATTCTGACTTGGGGTCTGCTTCAGCCTCCTGGTGCAGGGCTTTGGGCAAAGGCTGGAGGGAAGCCCCGCTGGTGTCAAACAGCTGGAGCAACCTCGTTCCAGTGGGGCTGCATCATGGCCTGGAACTGGCTGACCATCTCATCCTGCTCAGCCTCTAGGTGCCAATACCTGGCCTTGCACTCCTGCAGGTCTTCCCACTGCTTGGAAAGCCTACGCTCCTACAGTCCTCAGTGAGGTGCTTCTGCTGAGCCTCCTTCTCGGTCAGATCTAATTTGAACTGAGCTCTTTTGCCAACTCTTTCTCATGGTGTCTGCTTAGCTCCAACAACTGCTTCCTGTTGGGGCACTAAGGAGGTGAGGAGGGGCTGAGGGGGAAGGGGTGAGTAGAGGTCATCAAGGCACTCCTCAATGAGAGTGACATCAAGTTGACCACGCCCACCCAGCCACATGCCCACCTAGCCATGCCCACCCAGCCAGTCATTAAGCAGATCATACTAGTGGTCTGGGATTTAAAATTATGAATTTAGTGGTCCCTGAGGTCTAAAAGGTTGTTGACCCCTGTTTTAAAGCACTAATCTATATGACCTTTGGACATAATCCAGCAAGATTTGCCTTAATATTTTAATCACTGCAAACCAACTTAAGATGGTTGGAAATGCCCAAAAGTAGGTCTGAGATTTGGCATGGGCAGAGACTAGGAGAGGAAATGGATGTCTACCTCCCAGCAAAGTAACGCAAGGAGAGCATATGGCTGGATAAGATTGGCCTGAATGCCCTAACAGGTATTAGCCTAGCCACTCACCTGTAAGATCCGCTGAGCAAGCTGCTTTGTCTGGGCAGGATGGCGGGCTCTGTTGGGCTGGGAGGGAGGGGAAAGGATGAGATGAAGGCAAAGGGCACCTCTCTACTCTTTACTCGGAGCCAAATAACAGGTACCAGCAGCACCTTCACGTACTGTCGGAAGGCAGAATATTCTCTTGACTGTTTCTGGCTTATCAACAGATCACTTTGCAAACCTTCTAAAGCATGAGTGGGCAATCTCCCCCCCCTTCCTCCTCCACCACCACCCAGTTGCAGGCCATATTGTAGGTGGGACTGAAACAATCAGTAGGCAGGGCCAGAGCCAGAGCAAAAAGGGAATGGCAATGGGAATACCCACATGCTCTCTGACCACCCTCCTCCTCTCTGACTTCCAATTGCAGGCTGGGACAGACAGAAGTCTCTTGCAGAGATTCTGAAAATAAGCTAAAGGCAGTTCAAAATTTGCCTAGGTTGGCCCATCCTTCCTCTAAAGGTATTCTGTCTAACTCACATACAAGTACACAGCATATTTAACTATACATTACTAAATAAAGCTGCCATCTACTATCACACTAGCTCAGTGGTGGTATTCAGCCGGTTCTATCCGGTTTGGCTCAAACCAACTGGTAGCGATAGCGGCGGGAGACTCCGGCCAGCTGCCCAGACATCATCACATCCCGTTTTTGACGCTCTGCACATGGGTGAGCGCTCATATTTGTGAACTGGTAGCGAAGGTAAGTGAATACCACCCCTGCGCTAGCTTCTCTGCAAAATCTATTAAAGGTAGACCAAAAGTCTCTATATGTATTTTTCTTTAATAGGAAGGAAACATTTACTTGGCATTGCATACAAAATACCATCCATTTCTTGCAGAAAAATAAGTTAAGCAATTCGACAAAAAAAAGGGTACTAAATCTAGTTTAACCAATTAAAGAACATGCGAACTTTCGTATATGTTGAAAATTGTTACTGACTACGAGACTGAGAAGGGAAGCAATGACAAAGTCTGATGTTGGAAAGCAAAAAGCTACATCTTATAGCCTTAAGGTGAAATCTAGGGCTTATGTAACAAAGATATGTAATAGAATACTGCCTGTTATGTGCAAAAAAGTAGCAAGGAATGTTGGGACAACCACAATAAATAATTGCTATATAAAAAAAGATGTGATGTATAAAAAAATCTATGTGATGGGCATAGGTGCACAAATATGCTTGTTTGGTATTTGCTGGGTAGAGAGAAAAAGAGCTACTGAGTATGCTTAGTGCACTGATCAATAATATTTACCAAAAATGTAGACACAAGTATATATTTTGACCAATAAGCACAATTATTTAACTTTAAAGATCCTCCATATTCTGAAATTGTTTTACGTCCTATGCAAATAAAGATGTACTATATAAATAGCAGGATTGACACATTCTTCTTGGAATGATAAAGGTTCACAGCTAAGAATGTAAACTGTTGCCTTTAGTGGGCCCATAAATGTAGACATAACCATTTTAAGATGCACATGAAATAAACCATGTTTAAACTATTCATAGATCTGTATATGCAAACAGTAGACAGGCAAATCTTTCACAACAAATAGGAGATATCAAAGGATTGAAACTGGGAATATTTGTGTGCAAAATATGAACTCAAATAGATTTTCCAAATTTTCAAAAACCTGAAGGTATTCCCCATAATACAAGATTAAATTTTAAATGAGTTAAATTTTAAATGATTAGATTCCTGTTAAAAGGATGAATCGTTAACTCTTAGAAGAAGAAAAAAACCCAAGGATTTCTAAAGATGATACAAGTAACCAAAGCAATCAAAAAAATTACCAAAAACACCGGCAGCTGGAATTTGTCATTTAAAACAACAGCTTGCACACTGCATGGTCCACAAAGCCGAGCAATGATATCATTCCCCAAAAAGTTTGCGTGGAAAATGAACAAAAGAATCCCGGATCCTGTGGAAAAACAATGAACACTCATTTCAAGAGCATACAAGAATAAAGAACCGCCATCTCCCTATGAAAAAGTGATATAAACCAATTATAAACTAGTTTCTAATACACAAATAGATGGCAGTTTGAATTATATACTTCATATAATTTATAAATTATATAAAGTAGTTCTACAGATTGTATTTCAAAGTTCTTAAGCCATGTAACTGCAAATCAGATCCCTTCTTTCATAACAAATGCTCAAGACTGATTCAAAAAGATAGTCTGGAAAGTAAATGCTTACAGAAACCTGAATTGATTTGGACTCTTAAAAGATTAATTCCTTTTTACATTTTGTATGTAGGATTGTTAAATAAAAACTTGTTAATATACAATTCTATTTTGTATGTAAGATTATTAGATAAAGAACTCATTAATATACAATTCTAATGTAAAGTATTGTTAAATAATTCTTTAGGAATTATAATTCTTTAGAATTATAATTCTGAAAAATTCTTACCTGCTTTTTTTTCTCATAACACAATTTCTATTCACTTGGAAGATTCTGATTAATTTAACACCACTATTAATTATACTATATTGTCTTTCTCTCTCTTTCTAAAAAAAAAAAATCTCTAAGGAATACAACCTGTCAATCTCAATACTTTCACTTTTTTAAAAAAATGCTACCTAATTAGCATTAGCATATTATTTTAGTTTCACATGTTTTATATTAAATAGCCCAACTGGCTTATAGTCGTAAGGTAGATATCTAACTCTTAAATATCTAGATTTTCATTTCACTGTTTGATCACACTTGTCTCCAAATACAACCTTCGGGCACATTCTGTGGGGCTTTATAGGTGAATTCTGAAGAATAATCTGGTCCCTCACAAAGCAGATGACACGCAATGTCAAATACTGGTTCCATCAAACTAAGACGCGCTTCAAAGTATTCCCTGATGGTCTCCTCTGCCACTCGGGTTAGCCTAAAATTCAAGCAAAATTAGAATTTGTAATTGTAGTACTAGAAAAAGGGACATAGTTTACTCTCAACAAGTAACATTTTGTTGGTTGATGACCTCCTTCTATTCACAGAGCACCCCAAAGAATCAATAAACAGAAAGAACAAAGAAGGTCAGAAAAAAGGGGTGCAGAAGCCCTTCCACCAGGTGTGGGTTCCACTTACCGTTACTACTGGTTCTCTTCTTGTGCACGCTTGTGACCATGTTTGCACGCTGCACATGCGCAGTAGAGCGCAGACCAGCATGCTTTGCATGCATGCATGCATAATGTGCTCTCTGCGCAGGTGCATTGGAGCACGTGTGGCAAACGTGTGCTCTGTACATGCGCAGTAGAGCATATGTGGCAGCACACATGGCAGGTGTGCACTCTGCGCATGCCCAAACAACTTAGAAGAGGTGAGGCACGGCAATCAGCTCTTCTGCGCCGATTCAGTCACCGAAAAACAGGAACAAAAAAGGTAAAAATCGCGCCAGGGCTGGCGGGAGGGCCCAGCTCCTGGACGGTTAGATCCGGTTTGCTGATGTCATCCAGTCATCGCTACCAGATCGTGCAAACCGGGAGCAACCCATCACTGACTCCCACCCACCTTTCAAGACTGCTAGAGCCATTACTGTCAATCCAATCTACTTCTGGATTCAGTATTTAGAACTGAATTACATTTATTTCCCAAAGCTCTAAAGCCTCTGCCCTCAAAGAGATGAAATTGAGACTTTTTATAAGCAAAGTTCTTTCCTTTCACTTACCTCTTTAAAAATAATATTAAGTATAAGTGAATGAGCAATGAGCAATAAAGATGACTAGAAAAATGACTTCAATAAAAGTCTCTGTGTCAAACAGTCCCACTAATTCATTTTTAAAGAATCTTTTCTGCATAATAGCTTCTTCTCTATACAGCAGATAAGCAAAGTTCTCCCTTGGTCTGCTTAGGGAGTCCAAAAGCAGTGGGTGATAACTAAGTCCTATTGGCCAGAGACTGAGTA
>JANHFP010003869.1:7386-20994 GCA_032468135.1 Calamaria suluensis | reverse complement strand
GAATTAGATGCAAAAAATATATATGCTAATCGTATGTTAAAACACTCACCCAAAAAACAGGATGATGTCATACCAAGAAAAAAAGGTAGATACCGGTACTATATTAACCATTATATACAAAATAGTGAAGGTTTACTTTAAATAATAAATCACTCAGTGATGAACAATTTCTCAATATGTCTGCATTTCTAGCTTATTGAATCCATTGCCTGTTCTTTTTAGTGTTTGATAATTTGAAAAGTAAACAATCTTTATTCTAATTTTTGAAAACTAAAACGAAGCCACTCTAAGCTTGATTAAAGAATAAATTATTGTGTAATGGTATTGTTATGTGTGAAGATGCAAGTGGCATAAGAGGTTTTTAAATCTTTATTGCTGTCAGCATTCCAGACTTCTTATAGCTCCATATTCCATTATAGATGTTCTAAGGGACTCTCTTTTCATATGCATTTAAGTCATTCATATTACTAATAAAACAAGCAGGTATGAATTTCCTGAAACTGTTTATTTAAATAAAACTATTTAAAATGTGGTGCAAAATTTATTATAGCTGTTGAGAAAAACAGTCAAAGAGAAGTACGGAACACAAAAGGAGTACAGACTACTGGATACTTTTCCCCGATAGAATTTCCATTGCCACCAGACTTCATTTCTGATGAAATAGTGGAGAACAAGGAAGAAGATGAGCATCTCCAATTGGTGAGTTGAAACTGTAATTTCTCTTTTTACTGTCTTCTGTTTACTCACCAGCTTCTCTCCATGTCATTGGAAAAGTTTGTGTTGAAGTGAAAGTAGATAGTCCTCAACCTACGACCATTCATTTAACATAAGTCAGAAAAAGTGACTCTATTTGCATTTATAACCATTGCATCACCCTTGCAATTTACATGGTTGCAATTTGGGCATTTGCAACTGGTGTGCATTTATGACCAGTTGCAGCATCCTGTGGTCACATGGTTGCAATTTGTAACCTTTTTTGTCACTTTTTTTTAAAGGAATAAAGCACTGATTGGGGAAACAATTTGCTTAATGACTGCATTGTTTGCTTAGTGACCATGTGATCACTTAACAATCACTGTAAAACTGTCATGTAATTTGTCCAACTCAATATTTGACCATAAGGATTTATGATGGAAATTTTGGTTTCAATATGGTTGTTAAGTCAAGGACTACCTGTAACTGCAAATTGAAAATCTAAGTTTTAGTATGATAAAATGTAGGAATGCCCAGGTTTCTTCAGATAGCTAAGATCTGAAAATTTTGTGAGTTGAATCCAGGTAAAAGTCATGCAGAGGAATCAGGCAGCCTCTTTTTATCTGCTTCTTTGAGTGAGAGTCCTTCTCATAGCCCTGAAAAGCCTTTCTTAAGAACTGAAACTTCTTTGTGAATGTAATAAAAAGTGACTGAGCTAAAAGGGATCTTGAATATCAGGTAGTAGCATCTTCCTTAAGTAGGAAAGAAGTATACACTACTCTTTCTACTATAGTATCTTGATCATAATTTGCTGATATTTTTAGTTAATGGAACTTGCTGCAGATGAATTGGAATGACAATATTCATTCTAATTTCATCCAAATGGTTTTTGAAGAGCTTTTCATTCTACATTTATATTTTTAGGAACAGCCAGTGAAAGATTGGAATGAAAAAAGAGAGGTTTTAAAGCAGGAACAGGACCAAGAAAGAGAAGAGAAACTAAAACATGAACAAGAACTCCAAGCACTGGAAGAAAGAGCCAAGAAACTAAGAGAAGGTAAAGTGGAAATGTTTACATTTGCAGGATTTATATATGAATGTGTAATATATATGTACAATTTCCTCCAATTATTATCAGCTATATTTCTTATATAATAGTTATTTCTTCTCGGATGATAAACAAAACACATTTTTTTATTTTTACACTACAATAAGTAAATATTATAGACAAGGGTGTTTGGTTTTTTTTGTACAGTATATCTGTGATTGTTGTGGGGCAGCGAAATGAAATCCTATCACATAGATTGGTGATTCTTAACCTGGAGGTAATTACCCCCAGTGGGATAATTTGGACATGTCCTGGGGATAATGGAGCAATTTGTAATTGCTTGTTTGTGAGTTGAGGATCCAGTGTGAAACTGCCTGGTGCCAAGACACTGGTGAAAACAATGGAAGTGAATGTCATTACAGTGGTGTAATAATGTTGTTAGAGACAGGCAAAAGAGGTAATTGGATGAAACAATTTAAAAACCACTGACATTGTATTGAGGGCCTCTAGGCAAAAGATAAGAACTCTCTTGAGTACAATTCCTGGTAACTACCTGGACGTGTCCTTGGTAACTGTATGGAAGAGGCTTACCAATACCCTCCTCCTGGCTGTTTTTCGCTTATCAAGCCTTCAGCTCTAGGATGTTTTTGTGGCTGCCTAACCAAGTACTAATGAAGACTGACTTCCTTAGCTGTTTTTAAAATGAATGGTTGTTAGATGCTGCTATCTCCTCTGAGTGCCTGGCTCAATGCGGTAATGATGGCAGTCTCCATAGACCTAGGACCACGGAATCTAGATAAACCTGCCTTCTCAATACAACCCAACTCTTATGTCAAGACCAGCAGGAGAGCTACTACCTGTAGCTTTTGCAGTGCAGTGAATAGGAATAAGGAGGTTATGTCACTCAGTTATCGTACTCTCACTTGGAAAAGATACAGACCATCCCCATGTTATCTAGTCTTGAATTAAAAGATAAGTAATAAGCTACATGCTACATTTTAATGGGTTTTTTCCTTTGTTGATAATTTGTTTTACTGTACTGAGTTTACGAGACAGTTTCATTATTTGGTTTCTGTGTAAGGTGGAATTCTTAAGGAAAGAGGGAATGATATCTGTGTGTATAGCACAAATATGTGTGTATGTGTATTTATATACCTATATAGTGTGTTTGTGTGTGTGCATGAATGTGTGTGTGTGTGTGTGTGTGTGCTAAACTTGTGCAGGATCTTGCAAGGCCAGTGCTTTATGGTGTTTGGTGATGTAATTATTTCATTTTAAAAAAGCATGAACTCTGTGTTTTATTGTATTTTTATTTTATTTTGTTAAATATTTCTGAATTCCATTTTAATCTGGTTCGGGCTGCATTCAGAATTTTTGTAGACCACATATTTTGACTCTTCTGATGAAGAAAATGGAGCAGAATTGTTCTGTGATATTTCTGAAAATAAGACAAGTCACAAAGAGACTGCAAATTTTCTAATATAATTGCTGTTCAATGGGATGGGATTATTATGGGAGATTGTGGGCAATAGAAATATTAACATCCAAGTCCATTTTCCTCGTACACATTTATGGGGATAGTTGTAGAAAGTCTTTTTTAAAAACAGCTTTGTATATTTGCTTGTCTTTTAAAGAAATGTGTAAACACAACTCTTTGCATTATTTAAAAATCAAGTATATCCTAATTGTAAACCATAACTAACATGTTGAATTATGCAATTGCACTTAATTGTTACTTAATTTTCCTTCCAATGAACTTTTATCACACTAAAGATATAGCTTTGCTTCAATGAATAAATTAAGAAAAATAATGTTTTTGATTTATTTAATTGCATTTTATTTATCTAGTTTTAGTAGTGGTATGAATAATAGGTCATGTTTATGTCATATTTACACAGACATTTTCAAACTTCAACAGGGTTTACACACTTTTAAGAATCACTGTAATAGTATTAGTAGCATTTTTTTTGGCTTAGACAAGATAATTGTGGGAAAGCATAAAAGTTCTGAATTTCTTCTCAGCCTTATTGGAGGAGAAAAAATTGACTTGTTTCAACTTATGAACCAGTATGTCATACATACTATAGTTTAGCATCATGTATGAATATCAGTGCAATCAATATGTAGATCTAAATTTGCTGTATTTTAACCTTCAGAATGGGAAAAAGAAGAATCAGAAAGAAAGAAGAAAGGAAACAGTCATTTGCTTGAAAATGAAAAAGTGAAGATAGAGACAGAAGTATATATTTCAGAGAAAGGAACACTGAATCATGACAGAACAGAGGAGGAAAAAAGGAAAGAAATTCTGCTTGCCAAGATGCATGAAATCGACAGGGAAATGCAAAACAATATAAATATGACTTCCCAAGAATTTGCCACAGATTCTGTCACTGTACCTTATACATTGGAAAAAAATAAGAGACTGCACCAGTTGTCAGAGACAATAGAGTCTAATGGTTTGCCAGAACCAGATTGCTTTAGTACGGTTGTCAAAGAAGAAATCCAGAAACCACAGTCTACAGACATCACACGTTCAAGCAATGATTTGATATTTGGTAGTTATGTACCTTCCTTTGGGAGAGGGTCAGGGAGGCCAAACTGGCTTAATCAAAACATTGACTTCTTAGATGAACTCACTAAGGAAAATGTAGGTCTTGATACTAAGAAAGAGAGAAAGTCTAATTTAATGGAGCAGCTGTTTGGTAGCAATGTCAATACAATCACTCCACCTAAGAGAAATGATTTTCAACAAGACAGTAATACAAACAATGGTTTTCAGGCTAAAGGAACCATGGTTAACATTAAAAATGACACTGATCTTTTTTTTAGTGAAGGAAAGAACTTTGTATCCCAAAGACAACGATTGCAACACACAGCAAATAGACCAGCAGTTAAGGCACTTGATTCTTTAGAAGATGATATTGAAGAAGTATTATTGCAGTGATTTTATTCTGTAAAATATGTAAATAGTTATATTTAGTATGTTTATAGTTTATAAATTCAAAGTGATTGAAGTTATGTAGCTTTGAGAATGATCAAGAATGCAACTTTTTATTTAATGCCCTTAGGAAAAATGATGACAATTAACAGATAAAACAAGATGTACTCAATAATTATTTTCCTATTTTAATTCTATAAATTGAATCACTTGGCCCTCTTCTTGGAAGGAAATAGTGTTCTCTACATATCTGTCATCAGTCACTTCAAATTGACATTTCACTAGCACATCCAATAAATGGAGGTGTTTTTTGAATTTGAATCCTTTCTTATTTGAGGCCTCTTTCCACCACCATTTTGTTAACTATCTCTTGTAGAGAGTGCTTTCTTTATGAAGAATTTTATGTATTGAAATTGAGGGTATAGGCAAAAGAATTACTGCAGAAGTTGGATTGTCCCTGTAACCTTAGTTTACGTTCTAGTTTTGCATAATATACTAAGTAAATGTTTGCTTTAAATGTAATATATGTTTATCAGCCTCTGTCATAGAATAAAATTGACTATTTAAGGATTGATGGCAAGATAGAGAATGTTGTAATTGTTATCATATATCTTCTTCTGTTGGAAAGCTTATGATAAAAATATTTAATTGGGGAACAAAAAATATATGTCCATTAAATTTACCTCTACTTTAATTGTACCCTGCCAGATCTATTAAAAAACTACAATACAATAACTGGGTTGTAAATTACTGACATGAATATAATCAGTTTAGCAAAGTGAAGTATTTGTGCAATGTAACTTTGGTGATTATGCTAATGTTCCTAGAGGGCTGCACCAAATGTCTATATCAATATAAAACATTCAATTGAAAAACATTTAAAAAGATGAGCAAAGGGATTGGCGAGCCTGAGCCTGAAGCCCATAATTAGATCTACACTTTGTTTTGTTTTTCATTTTGGCTACAGACAATTGCTTCATCCTAAGGAACATCCTTTCTATGTGCCAGATGAACACAGAAAATGAATGAACAAAAAGGATGCCGATGCATGTACACAATTCTTTAACCTAAGGCTTATATCCTGGCCATTTAAACAGCTTATTATATGCTGATTATATTTTAAGGCACAAGATCACAAGTAATTAAACCTAAAGGCAAGAAAAACATTCATGTGTAGAGGAAGGTTCAAAGCTTGAGGATATAAAGGGGAAGGCTTTTGGTTACCATAGAACTAAGTTGAAAAAGAAGAGGAAAGAGGAAAACAGTATAGTTTCACATTTTCATTAATATTGGTTAATCACCAGCAGAAATTCAGGCCAATACCAAAGTAACATTGAGGTTTTGTTAGTTTCCCAAACTGCTAGTTTAGCCTCCAGGAGCATTTGGGAAAAAGTGCAGTGGACTCTAGGGAAACATTCTCCTGTGACACATTGGCAAAACAAAAGGCTTTTGTGCATCCTGAGTTTTAGTATTCTACTCTGTAATCCAGAAGTCTCACTCACTCTCTCTCTCTCTCACACACACACAAGGTTTAGTTTATCATAGATATTTTCTAGCTTTCAATTAGAACTGAGATGGTAGGATTATGTTTTGGTTATTAGTACATCTTTGGAAATGACTAGATATCTTTACATTTTAATGCACAAATAAAGGTTTTTTTCTTTTTAAAAAATTGTTTTCACTGAGAAGAAATACAGGTTCTGCATTATATAAACACTACTCTAGCATTTTGTACTGGTTGAAAATATGTAAATGTTAATTGTTTTTATACGTTTATATTTTATGTACAAGTTACTTTTAGAAATTTGCTTTTTTAAAAAAATAAAATTATTAAAAGTATTTGTATTTCTGATTTGAACAAGCACAAGTACTCTATTTTTTGCTAACAGAAATATTTCTGTACTTAATTCCAAGGATATGAAATGAGGAAGACTATCTTTGATCTCATGACAATTGTATTTACGAAAATAATAAATCCGTTCATATATTTACATGATTGTGTGATGTTAATGTGCTTTGGAACATTTTTACCTTGAATACTTTTTTAAATTCCATTTAGCACATGGAATCAACAGCAACCTGTTGGGTAATTAAGGTGAAATGGCTCGTTGCAACTTCCATGCTGCTTAAATACTCATGAGACGGATCTAAATCACAAAGTCTCTCGTTTTGCTTTGTTCATGATAGTTCGGTATGAATTATCTGCAAACCCAGCCATTACGGCTTATTCAACAATCTTTGCATAATAGTGTATTATCACCCCTTCAAAATAGATGAGGTCAGGAAAATAGAAACACAAGAAGTCTTGGAATAGACTTACAATTGGAATGCCGTTAGAGAATTGTAACAGAATCTCGATTGACTACCAAAAGCACCTCTGTTGGAGAAGGAGAAGCAGTTGTGAGGGGAGTTTTGGCAACACAGAGCTTTCCCAGAGGCTCTGATTAAAAAAGACTGCACCATCCCAAATAGGATAGGACAGAGGTTCAGGGTAGCCACACTTAGCATCTCTGAGAATATATCTAGTAGGATACAAGATTACAGCTTTAGTTGGCAAAATTCTATCCATAACTCCCATCCTGCTAGGACAAGCCTATCCTACTTGTATCAGAAGAGTATGCCTACTTTGCATTGAAATTGATTGGCAATTTCAAACAGGAAGCCACTGAATAAACTGATTTATACAGGGAAGGTGTGAATAAGCTTTTAGTCAATAAGTTTCTGGACTATAGGACGATGATCAACTGGGAGATGTGTCAATCAATGACTGCAGATAATTTGTACTTTCTGAAGGTTTCTGTTGACTCTATCTTGAACATGAATGTCACACTGCAGCCCTTTTGTCATCAAACATTGCATATTTATTTCTTTAAGATTTGTGTCCTGCCTTATCCCCAGGAGCTCAAGGTGATTTACATAACACAGCATTTGTTTAGTTCTAACTTACTTTCCATGGCTAAAAGTAGATCTGAATATGGGTGTCCCACGTTTTTGTCCAATAGTTGAATCACTACATTGAATTGGCTCCCATTTATGTTGTGTCATCATAGTCAACATGGTACTCTCCAGACCAAAAATAATGACAGGAAACAGTAAGTGATGTTTTATATCACTTACTGTTACTTACTTATTTCCAAGCCACTAGTCTAATGCTTGGAAATTAAAATTTAGGGCACATACAGAGTTTTAATTTAGTTGTCCAAATGTCAGAATCTTGTTCTAAGCTTCTGTGGAGCCTGCTGGATTCAGTGTTCACTCCGAAACAGAGTTTTCTCAAAACAAGGGATTTTGCATTATTGTTCAAAATATTATGAGTACAAAATAGTTTAGTAGGAGAACTGGAGGCTCTGGTATAACGATTTTAACTACATTAACATTTCAAACAATTCTCTGCTTCAGTGGAGAAACTGTGAAGTTCATCTGCCATTCTGTACTCCAGCTTGCATCTTTGAGAAGCAGGCATGTTTCTGCAATCATCAGCTCTTTGCATTGCTGAAAAAAAGTGTGAACCAAATGTGAGTTTTTTGGAAACACATGGGCAAGCTGCCAAGGTACTAATGAAAGCTGATTCCAAGAAGAGTTGTCAGTCTTTTTATTGTACTGTGTTTCAGTCATCCACCTCCATAAAGGCTACAGCTCATTTAGTTCCAACTCTGCTGTTGGTCTTTGCAGGAAAAAAAAGTCAGTTCTGTCATTTGCACAATGAAGCTTCTTCTGGAACGTTTTAACATTCACCCAAACCTTTGGCTGAAACATCTTAATGTTTTAATCATAAACCCTCTATTTATTAACCCCATATCTTAATGGTTTTGTTTGTGCAATATCCATATTTAATGTAGCAGGTTTTTTTAAAAAAATACTTTATATATTAATAAGAAAAAAAACTAAAATTTGGGTCTATAAAACTAACTGAATTAAAATACGGTGGGCTAATTTGTGGATCAATGTGTTGTATAAGTACAGCCATTATCAAGGAAACAACTGTTAAATTACGGCTGCTTTCATATTGCTTATCTCCTGCTTAATTTTTTATAGAATGTGAATGGAGAGGAATGGAACAAATAAACCATGTTAGAAGTAGGAAATGTACAGTAACTTTCCTTGTTTCCTAGATAAAATATTGAATAAAAAATATTTATTGAGGCTGGGGCGCTGAAAAAGGACCGGGGCGCTGAAACACAGGGACAGAGAGATTAATATTAGCAAGCAGATCCCAAGAAAGATACGCAATATAAGACAAAGATATTTTTTCCTATCCAATAAGTTGTATCTGAAAGGGATTATGTTTAGATGGATGATGCCAGAGGGATTATTGATCTTCTGGGAGAGGGGAAGAATAAGAATTAATTCAGTAGGAGAGGCAGAGGCCTTTCTTAAAGACCTTCTTAAAGAACAAGGTGCAGTGGAGGGTAGAGAAGAAGCCAGAACGTCTTCGAGGGCCAGGGGGGGAGGAGCGGCGTTGTGGAATTTAAGATCACAAAACAAGAAATGAAGACAATTTATAGAATTATGAAAATCCAGGTTTCTGGTGCGTAGAAGTTAAGGTGCAAATATATATGCCTTTTATTAAGTATTATTTTAAAAGAGGACTCTTGAGAGGACTTTTGCCAAAGAAAGACAAAATATAGCATGTTTTGTATTGAGGAAAATATATTTTATATCATTTTGTATAAGGAAGATCTCACACTCGCTTTGCTGTTTACTAAAAAAATTATGTATCGCATTGACCCTACCCTTTTGGAAAAATTATAAAACCAATAAAACATTTTTTTGAAAAAAAAAAGCATGCAAATGACCACAATTAGTAAAGTTTAATCCTTGTCCTTGTTTAATTGTTATTCCATCTTTTCTCCAAAGTTCCCAATTTTTTTTAATTTTAATTTTCTATTTCATGAAAATACTATGAAGTAAGCTATCTATATTCATTTATTATTCATTAATTATATTGCTCAATAGATACATTTTCTGGGCAGCTTACAATACAATAAAATATAATAATACATTGCAGCATTTTAAAACCTCAGTAGGAAAAAATAACAGCAATCAACTCAAACTCTATTGATATGCTAATATCATATCAAACTTTTAAATAAACATTTTAACGATGCTTGGAATTATACAAAAAGTAAATATTATTATTTCCCTATTAGCTTCTAGCTAGATCTTAGTGGAAAAATCCAGAGAAAGGACTTGAAGCATTATTTCTGGATTTTAGTAGTAATTGTGCAAATGGATTAGGTTAAAAAATCTATAAGGGACATAAAATCATGTATTAAGCTTCATAGCAGACACATCCCCAAACCAATGCTAGTTATTGTACAATGTTCAATTGTAGCTGTATAAATTTTCAACATGTTTCAGTTTTAATTTTATTAATCATTTTAATTATTATTTCATTTTGACAATATTTGTTTATCTACATTGTTTCCCAACCTTAGCAAATTTAAATGTGGAATCCACACATCTTAAAGTTGCCAACATTGAGAAACACTAATCTACGCTATAATTTATCTCTGGAGCTCACTGGGGAAAATTCTGTTACATTTATTTTTGAAGTACTCATACTTCTTGGTGTGGTTAAGTTCAACTTTTATTTAAATAAAGTGCATATTCCATAGAACACATCTTTATGGAGCCTGTTCACACTGGCTTGTTGTCAAAAAATCTCATATCCTCATAGACCACAGGGCAATGAAGTCTTATGTAAACCTCAGCTGTTACTCTGAAATGCTAAAAATGCTCCATAGAGCATAAATATGAAAATTTATTCAATCAAATTGCCTTGGACTGGTATGTGGGCCACTGCAGTCCAAGCAGAAAGCAATAAATAAAAACATCTTTATTTCATTTTAACTAAAAACATATTTATTTAATCAGCTGCAGTGATTACGATTGCACTCCCTATATTCACTAAAACTTGCAGTTGGGTGGTTATATATAGTTGCAGATTTTTGAGGGACACATGCAGCTCTGGGTTCCCTTGTGGGTCTCTGCCTTAAACAGACGTCTCCTCCTTCATTCCCTGATAAGAACAGAAGCTCTTAAAAATAAAGAGCTTGAGTGTAAATGACTGCAGATCCTGAAGTCTGGGTGACTTTACAGATGAGCCAGAAAATTACCAATTCTTGGGTGGAGCTGATTTCCTGGTGCATTTTAACCCTTTTGTGGTGGCTACACAGGATTTCTCTCTTTATCTCTGGCAGATACGTCTTCCCTACAGCCTATTACTGTACCACCCTGTTTTGTTGCCCTTTCTGTTTTCTTCCCTTCCTTTCAGTAGTTACCACTTAGCACATTCATTTCAGATTCTTTTGTGCGGCTGTTTCTCTCAGAGGGAAGAAAAAAACGTGTGAATGCTTTATGTGTGTAAATTTAAACAGGTATTTGTATATTATGCACACAGGAACACACGTGCACCCATACAAATACATACACTTTTGAAGATATATGTGCAAAAGGAAACATTTTGTATATGTATAAGAAGAATAATTAATGTTATAAATAAAGGACTTTATTTAAGAGGCAATTAATTTTAATCAAAATCCATTAGTTCAATTACTATTTAATTAAATTCCAGCGGAATTCATTGAGATGAGCTGGCAACCTTAGGTTTTTTCACAAGATTTTTGTCTATTTGTTCATTGTTCATTTCGCCTCCTTTTCCTTTTGTGAGTGGCCTTAAATAGAATCAGATTTTTATTAAAAATAGGACACAAATATCTATTGAAAGCTGAAAAATATCCATATGGATAAGTATCAGTTAAATATTTATGGGCAGCCAAGTATACTACTACATAACAATCCTTCTCTCACCATGCATTTTAAAAAAATATTTATTTTTAATTCTCTTTTCTGTCTAACAATCCTGTTCAACTGCCCTATTGAGTATTCATCACTTACATATTTCAAAAATGGAAAAATTGGCAGCAATTTCACTTTCTTTTCCCTCTCATTTTCAATTTCAGGATGGAAAGCTGAGTCAACCTTGAGCTGGTGAGACTCGAACTGCAGAATTAGCCTGCAATACTGCATTGTAACCACTGTGCCACCAAGGCTTGTAAATTGAATTAGAGGTTGTTTTTTTAAGCTGAATTCCTGAACACATACCATAAAAATGAAGGAAATGAATAATGACCAGGTAATTATTATTCAAAATGGCTACATATAGTGTAACTGCAGTAAAGCTACTTACACCTCTTCAAGAAGCTTAAGGTGTGTCACTGACTCACAGGGCCCTTCCAACTTTATTACATACAAATATTTCCCACAATTTCTCCTTCCAGCTTTTATCAGGCCACTAGAAAGATACTTCTGCTGCCGTTCCATCAGGATAAATAAAATTCCCAAAAGCTCAGAGATATTGTTTGCTAAAGCCATTACTTGCCACCTTTACTTCCCATGACCCTTTCTACAAGGAGTACTTGGCAGGAGGTTTTCCTCTGGGTTTTATCTCTGCAACCCTCAACCCAGGCATTGAGAGTGATTGGCTCAGTACCACAAGGGTGCTTCACAAATGGATACAGACAAGGACCATGGTGAACTGGATGCACCATACTTAATGCAATCAAAATGTATCTCGTTTGCAATTTAAAATATTATGATTTTTTATGATAAGGTGAAATACTTGTTTTAACAAATATTATATTTTTAAATAATTCCTTTTCTATTCTAATTCTGTACTTTTGAAAAACCAATAAAACTTGTTATTCAGAAAGAAAATGCATCTCGCTCATGTTAATTAAACAATGGTAATTTTCTAGTACTTTTATTTAGAAAAATGGGTTCAAAATGCGGAGGCATGTGGGGGAGGGTTAAAAACCACAGGACCAATATCAAGTGACATTGAAGTATGCTTCAGATATTTTTAAAACTGTACATTTAATGGACTCGATCATAGTCTAAAACAGTGGTTCCCAAAGTGGGTAGTACTGCCCCCTGGGGGTGGTGGGATGACTTAGGGGGCACTAAGAGGCAAGTGGGGTGGCAGAGGAGTTCTGGATGTGGGCCAGGGATGAAATCCTCCCAGTTCATACTGGTTTGGTAGAACCAGTAGTGATGATTGGTGCTTCCGGCTGCTAGGCCCACTATTTTTCCTACTGGGTTCATGAGGTGGGAGGGTCATGTGACTGAGTTAGAAGGCTTTGAGTGACATTGAGTTAACCACGCCCACTCAGTCACAGGACACCCCCAAGCCACGCTCACAGGACCGATAGGGGGTGGGGTTGGAGGCACTGAGAATGACTTTGTAGCACCAAAAAGTGGTGAAAAAAGTTTGAAAAAGTTTGGGAACCACTGGTCTAAACCTTGGGATATGAACACTGCATTCATACTGCTTATCATTATGTTTTCATGGTGTAAGTTAAAATGATTCTCCTCAACTTTATTATGCACTTCCAATGGGAGAGGAATTACTATTTCCACTATTTCCAATGGGAGATCTTTTGCTTGTGGAAAACTTTAGACAGAAATAAGCCAATTTAAAATCTCACTCATGCTTTTGATCCTAATTTGTGTACCCAAGCAGCATTTTTGTCTTGATAAATTTCCCCTTTGAAGCTAGAAAGCTAGCATTGAATGTTCTGCAATAATTTATTGACCCTCCCCAAAATTGGTGGGTGCACAATAATACTATGCAAAGAATACAATTACATGCAAATGTGTTTATTTTTAATTATCCTTAAACTTCCAAAACCTAAATCATCCATATATTTTAACCTTAATAGCCATGGTAATCTGGAGGAGTGCAACCATAATATCTTATCAAACTTCTGGAAAACAATTTACCCAGAATTAAATCCTAATGCACAGAGAAGTAGTACTTAATCCCAGAAAAACAGGATTATGCAACCAATCTGTTGTAATCAGCCACCAAGCAGATCACCACCACCTCCCTTTCTCAGTATATGTATCAAAAGCTATGATGTTCTCA
>JANHFP010003867.1:58813-69394 GCA_032468135.1 Calamaria suluensis | reverse complement strand
TAGCTATATGAAATGTCTCTTTATTCCGTACTTTTATTTATCTGGTCTAAGAATTCCTTCCTTCCTCCCTTCCCTTCCCTCTTTTTTTCCCTCTCTAGTTATATCTCTCTATGAAATGTCTGTTTATTTCCTGCTTTTATTTATTAGCTTTTCTTTCCGCATGAATACTATTGAAGTCTCAAGGTCTAATGCAATATGACTTATCTTCTTGCAAAACACCCTTTAACTGCAGTTCCAACTTCCTGCTTGGGAGCCAATTACAGTATCAGAAGTTACAAAGGTTGGTCAAGCTCATAACTGTCTCTATAGTTACTGTTAACTCCAAAGAAGCAAGACCTGCCATTCTCTTCTAAGCCCAAGGTAAGTGACATGCATAAATCCTGTTTCAATATTTTTAAAGATTATTTTCTGTCAATGTTTAAAAGAATTTTGAGAGTTGACTAGAACTCACCCTAGAAGCAAATCTACCTACACTGTAACAAAGCTTACTTCATATAAAAAAAAAAAGAATTGTAAAGTTAAAGACAAGCCTGTGATTAATGTTGTTTTTTCTACACAATGGGTCACTTTAAAGGTGTAGGCATACAAATCCATACCAAGATAAATATTTGGGATTCTCAAGTATTTAGTGTAAGTTTTTTTTTTTTTAAAAAACCACAAAACCTTACAAGCATAGATGGAAAATCTAGTTTTATGTACTTCAACAGCTTAACCGCAAAAGAAGGAAGTGATCAACAAAAGCTAGGAAGAACAAGATTGAATTTCAAGCAATGTTGGATTAAAGTCACAGCTGTGCCATACCTCTCTCTGTGGAATTTACTTTTTTTCAAACAATTTTATTGATTTTCTTGGGGTAGGGAAAAGGGTAATGGGTTAAGGAAGGGTTTTAAGTCATAAAAATTTACAACAACTTGTTTTCTGGAGTTATATGGTTCACACAGCACGTTTCACTTAAATAATTATAAACAATTATATTGCATTACAATTTTTATAAATCTGTTGATTGGAATTTACTTTTGAAACACTGTTTGGCCAGTTGTGCTCAGAAATTGGAAAAGTAGCTACCCAGAGGGATGAGATACGTTTGAAATTTAGTTACCGGTAAGTGAACCTTTGTCATGTAACAATTCAACCCATGTGGATTCACTGACAGATGTCAATCAGCCCTTCATGTGTCTGTCACCAATAGGTGAATCTGTACACTCATTTTGCGGTTTTGCTTTAGGCCACAGGTAGAATCCACTCAATAGGGACAGGGTGGCTCAGCATGGTAAGGCAGCTGAGTTTGTCGATCGGAAGGTCGGCAGTTCAGCGGTTCGAATCCCTAGCGCCGTGTAACGGGGTGAGCTCCCGTTACTTGTCCCAGCTTCTGCCAACCTAGCAGTTTCGAAAGCACGTAAAAATGGTGGGAAGGTAACAGCACTCTGAGTGCCTTTGGCGTTTAGTCATGCCGGCCACATGGCCATGGAGACGTCTTCGAACAGCGCTGGCTGTTCGGCTTTGAAACGGAGATGAGCACCGGCCCCTAGAGCCGGAAACAACTAGCACATATGTGCAAGGGAAACCTTTATCTTTACCTTTTTACAATACATGCAGATCATATGTTCATCCAATTAATTGCAATCCTGATGACTTCTTGCAGATGAAAATGGGAACATCCTTCTTATTCAGACCCAAGAGCATAAATAAAGACCTCACTATACAAGGAGGCCAAGGGTAGATAATATCTAAGTAGGTTGTTGGTGGATACATCTTGATTTTAGGGCTCTGGATGTAAATGCATGTTCATTTATTTCAAGCTGAGTCCATTTAGCACCTCCCTGTGTGGTCTCTCTTCAACAGCTCTCTCCTCTGCCAGGAGGTAAACAGACTGTGCAGAATAATTGCTAAGATTTATACTGTGGGTATCTCTAGGTAAAGGGAGCCACTAAGCTTCCAGGCCTTCTAAGCCTGTCATCAGCAAATGAAAAGATTCAGAAGCTATGTGAGCATAATGAACAATTTCATGAAACAGGCTTTATGAAATAATTAAAGGCCTGGAAAAGCTTAAACCTCCCTCCCTCAATTGTTATGTTATTTTGGGTCTGGGTATATACTACTTAGGGATACAGTGGCTCAGCAGGTAAGATAGATGAGCTTGTCGATCGGAAGGTCAGTAGTTCAGTGGTTCAAATCCTTAGTGCCACGTAACAGGGTGAGCTCCCGTTACTTGTCCCAGATTCTGCCAACCTAGCAGTTTGAAATAACGTAAAAAATGCAAGTAGAAAAATAGGGACCACCTTTGGTGGGAAGGTAACAGCGTTCCGTGTGCCTTTGGTGTTTAGTCATGCCGGCCACATGACCACAGAGACGTCTTTGGACAGTGCTGGCTGTTCGGCTTTGAAACAGAGATGAGCACTGCCCCTTAGAGTTGGAAATGACTAGCACGTATTGTGCGAGGGAAACCTTTACCTTTAACTCTACTATTTCTTTCAAGCTTAGGCTTCAAATGACAGAAATGTACAAATTAAGGTTCGTAATATAGGAACCACAGCAGGAGTAGCTCTGGCACACACACACATGCACACAAATTATTTGTGTCAAATAAGTGGACAGAAGTGAGAACTAGTGGACCTTAGAGCAGGGTGTCCAACCTTAGCAACTTTAAGGTTTGTAGACTTCAAGTCTCAGAATGCCCCAGCCAGCAAGTTTGGCTGCAGAATTCTGGGAGTTGGAATCCACGTATCTTAAAGATGTCAAGGTTGGAACCCTTTGAGGGAAAGATTTGAGTTAAATTAGCAAGAGCTGGTTTTCCAATTATTTAACAATAAAAGCAACAACCCAGGTAGCCTTGTATAAATCAAACTGCTGAAAAGAAGATTATTTTAAATATCCATAAGTGATATGTGAGCTGTCACTCCAGAATAAATTTCTAATCTACAAACACATGAATTATGACTGGTGTATATTCTGGCTGACCTTCAGTTTCTGACAAAATGTCAGGTAGAACTTTCAAACTCAAAGAAACTAATTCTTGGTTTAAGATGGACTCGAACACATAATCAGCATAAATCCCACTCAATTTCATGGGATTTCAGTTTGTGCAATCTTCCTGCAGCAGCTAACTAGGTGTTCCACTATTTCTTCAGCTTCTTTGCAAAGATGGCATTTGCTGTCGGCTTATCATTATTGCATTTTTAATATTTTAATTAAAAGCATTAAAAGAAGATTAAAAACTATCAAGAACTACCCTGTTTTCCTCAAAACAGGACATAAATAAGCCCAAGAAAAAAAAATAGGAAAGGAGCCAAAAGTATAAAAAAAAGAATGAAAAGAAATAGAAAAAGATCATTTCTGATTCCCTTTGTAGTGGTTATGACTACAAATACAAAAGTACCTCTTACTTTATGGTTACAAAAAAACCCTACTTTTCCCCCTACAATCTATATAATCTGTCTATGTTTTTTTTCCTCCAAACCACAATTCATAAGATCAACTGTTTCTGTTTCATGCAAAAAGTCTACACTATAAGAGGAAATCCTGTAAAAAGTTTCCAGTCTGCAGTATATGTAGATATTGCCTTTTCTCTCATCAAGGAAGTTAATTTAGCCACCTCTGCAAATTCCATCCTGTTCAACAATTGTTAGCACTGGCTGCTTTTGACCTTCCCATATTTTGCTTCAAGCTTTACTTCCTTTCTTTTGCTCTCTGGGTCTCTGTCTCATGTTATCCACCTGCGGTGGCTATTAAACCAGAGCTGACATATAATGTCATTTGTTATTATATCAATATCGTTCATCAGGAAATAAAATCCTTTCCAAAGGCACCACCTTTCTAAAGTCTTGGGGTGGCAAAGTTTATTTCAGGACTTGTGTGGCATTTCCCAGCCTTTTGAACTGGATTACAATTCAGTACAATACAATAACTCCTGGGAAGGACAGCTATGGCAAATCTAGACAGTATTCTAAAAAGCAGAGACATCCCCCTGCCAACAAAAGTGTGCATAGTCAAGGCTATGGTTTTTCCAGTTGCAATGTATGGCTGTGAAAGTTGGAGATTAAGAAAGGCTGAGCGCCAAAGAATTGAGGTCTTTGAACTTTGGTGCTGGAGAAGACTCCTGCGAGTTCCTTGGACTGCAAAGTAGTGGGCGTGAGCTTGGGTGGACTCCAGAGGATGGTGGAGGACAGGAGGGCCTGGAGGAACATTGTCCATGGGGTCGCGATGGGTCGTACATGACTTCACAACTAACAACAACATAATTTATTATGGACTTACTTTAATTCTAGTATTTCTTTCCAAGATAGCATGAACTATCAAGATAGCATGAGCTTGCATAAATGTTGCCAAAAGGACGGTGCAAATATCTGCTTGTGAACAAAATCCATTTTCTTTTTTCCCAAGTCAAAACAAAAACCAAAAACCACCTTGAACAATAG
The DNA here is from genome assembly GCA_032468135.1 of Calamaria suluensis. NCBI lineage: Eukaryota > Metazoa > Chordata > Lepidosauria > Squamata > Calamariidae > Calamaria > Calamaria suluensis. The sequence continues at coordinate 64,979 of JANHFP010003867.1, read as the reverse complement.
CATGAAATTTTTCTTATGATTGGTTTTAAAAAACAACTTCCTTTTTTTCTTTCACTTTAACCCAATTTTCTTTTTTCCAGTTCACAAAAATATCTACAGACCACTACACAAGAGACACTTTTACAAAATAAAAACAATTATAGTAATCTGAATTGCAGAAACAATCTTTGCCTTCAGTATCTCTGGGATAGTTCCATGCTTTAATTAACAAAAACTCTAAAGAAAAGGTACGATATATCTGGGAGAAAATAAAATATACATTATGTAAATAACAGCTATATTTAAAACATTTCCAGATTGCTTTTTGTCAGTAAACTCTTTAAAAAAGCTTCCATCTATTAATAAATGCTATAAATAATCCTTGTCAGAAACTAAAAAGAAAATCTTTAAACAAAAAGAACAGTTTAATTTTAAAAATTAACATTTCATAAATAATTATGATTCATTATCGCATTGCTCATCATTCATAAATTCAACAGTAAATTCAAGTTTATTTAGGGAAATGCAACACAGCTTTTCAGAAAGTAGTGGTGCATCTTGACAAAGCATTTGTGAAATGTGGGGTTGAAAAATTGTTTGCTTTTGCCCTCCCAACTTTGATGCTTTGTTGTCTTCACCAGTTCAGATGATCAGATAAACTTCTCAAAAAGCAAATGTGATACTTCAGGAGAACGGATTCTTTCAGGTGACTAGGAAAATCTTTAATCTTGCTGTAAGACTCCTTTTTCATAAACTGTATAAACTTCAACATTTTTACCAGCGAAGCCTACCGTTCCTAAAAAATTATAGTCCAGCCCTGGATTATTTTTCTGGGAAATGTCAAACACCTGGAGAATTACAGCTGTTAGCACAGAGAAATGTCCCAACTATTTATTTGCAATGGGTATAAAATGCATTCTTTGCCCGCTTAGTTTTTCAAAACAGCTGAATTCCCAATCTTTATTTAGCTTAGCCATACTACAGACAAATGTGGATACCAGGGTAGATATCAGAGGGCACTGTTAGAGAAGTCTGTTACCTTCCCCAATTCACTATACCTTATGCAAATACATATCCCTAGCATTAAATCTCCTTTCATCAATGTAGGATTGCATCTTTAATCCAACACATAGTTTTATTTAACCCAAGGCAGGGAAACGTCATTGGAGATCATGATGTGACTGCATTAAAAACTGTACATTTTCTTGGCTGTCTCTCAAATGAACAAAAACCACTCCAGTTTTCAGTAGCCAAACTAACCAAGGCTAAACTCACCATAGTTTGATGGTGTCATATCTGGCCAAATTCCACTCATCCAGGAGAGAGGAAATGGGTTTTATGAGCTCTCATCCCATTCTGAATATTAGAAATAAGATTGTGCGCTAGAGTTATAATATAAATCTGTCTAAAGTTTGTATATGAAATAATTCAGTTCCTCTCTTTTGCAACCTCTTCTCAGTCCCTAGGACTTTTTAAGAGTGCAAAGAGCGCACCTTAGTTTTGTATTCACTTGGGTTAAAAATCTGAGTGTCCCATTGCTTTATACATTGTTCTCAGTAGGAAACGTACTTCCTAAAACTCTATGGAAGAAACTGTTTTGCTGGCATCCAATCAAATAGCCTAGAGCTCTTTTCTGCACTTTATGTTTGTAAGCAAATCATTTGCACTTAGTTTAATACATAGATCTCATCAAATAATCTCTTCTACCTCAGTGAATAAACACACTGAAAAAATACATTGAAGATGAGATGCTGTTCTTTAAAGTAAATTATATTTGGGCAGAGGGAGAAGATGAGCTAACACAGGCCTGAATAGCATGAAATTATTTCTTCTCAAGGCAAATCTTTGGTTCTTTGGAATTAATGAACTGTATAAACATTAGACAAGCTAGGCTTTTTGCATGCATTCACAGTCCTGTGCATAGTCCTTGGGTGCGCAGACATCAGGGTCACATGCTTGTTCATGTCTTATATGACTTTGTTGAATCAGATAGGGGAGATGAAGATAGAAATACTTCATTATATAAAAAAAGTGATAAATTCTATTTCTTCCAGTAATGCCAGCCAGGGATACTTTAAACAATTCACTTCTTCCAATTAAATTTTACTCTTCCCCTCTAAGACACTCAGGTTTGTTTCACACATCCTTGGAACTTGCATGGAGAAGAGGAAGCAGAGATACCAAATAATCACCTCTGTTCCTATACCGGATGAAATATTAAAAAGGAAAGTTACAGTGTTGGAGCAACTGCAATGGTACAGCTATTTTCCATTGCTGGAAACTCCACCTTCATCACCCAACAACTTGCTGGGATTTTCCCTCCTCCTTCAATCTCCTTGCCATCATCTGCCCATTTTAATGAACAACTGAAAGGGGCTATTTTGCCTAGATCACTTGCTTCCCCCCTCCCATTACCAAAGGAAATGCCTTGAAGAAATAAAAGGGATGGCCTACTGATATGAAGCACTGATTCATTCATGCAGTTTATCCTTTCTTTCTCTCCATTCCTCATCCCCTCGGACTATAGTGAGGTCATATGAAACTGCAATACAAGATGATAATGATGAGGCCCGGTGGTTATGTGGAACTTCTCTTAGGATGCCTATGAGAAATTCTAATGTGAAATGACCTAACCTGACTGGAATTCAGCTGCTTGGAAATTTAACTTTTCTCCAAATGTTGAGACAATTCTTGGCAGAACTGAACAGAATGCTGAGTTTTATACAGACATCGGAATAAAATAAGATTATAAACTCTGACCCCAATCGCCTAGCTAGAAATGTTTTAGAACTTCCACCTATATATATTTTATACTTTTAATACTCTGGGAAATTAGGACATTCAGCTGAAGTTCTTAGAAGTGCAGAGAAATTAGGTTAGAGACCAGCTAACACTTGTTCCACATCCCACAACTTGACTACTCAGTAGAATGTGGCATAATTTAAATCATGTTCCAATGTCACGCCACTGATCTTTTCAGTCCTTGCAGCACTTGATAGTAGCCTCCGCTGATGGGAATTTGAATTCAATCATATTCTCCAAGAGCGTATTACAGCTTCTTAATGAAAGCTATAGACAGATAGAATGCTATAGATAATGAAAGCTATAAATCAGAGGTGAAACGCAATAGGAAGAGAGATTTCCTACAGCCAGACTATTTTGGCAGACTCGGTTTTGCTTTTACCATACTTACCATGGCTACTTTAACATCTAATTGTCTGTTATTTAAACGGGACAAGAAAACTTTGAGAAATGCAAGGCAATTCCAATGAGGTCAACTAAATAATGCAGTCAGCATTATTTCAGCGAGTATTAATGAAACCACTGCAATGCAATCAGTTCCAACCACACCACTGTTACTTATATAGAAGGCTCACTCATAATTACTTTGCTTTAACTGGGTCTTGCCAACTCACATTTGCATTGTTGGCAGATTTTAAAAATTAACTTTATTTTGAGTAGGATGTGAGTTGGGCTGCACAAACCCTGATGATCACTACATGGTAGCAAAGAGATAAAATAAACACTTCTCTTTGATGCCATCTTGGATCTGCCCAAGATGACATCAATTTCTGCTGCCCAGATCTGGCAGCCCAAATTTTGAGTGGTAAGTGAAAAAAATAATTGGCAATTGTAAAGAAAAGGTCACATTTATAGACTGCTGCAAGTTTTAAGTGAAAGTGCCTAGTTAAAAATCTATTTGGTAGTCACACAAGATTTCTGGACAAAACAGTAAAATTACTATGCCAATATTTTCAGCTCCAGGGAAAGCTATATATTTTTCTAAGCAATTAGAATGTTTATAGATGCAATATAATTATAGCTCTGTAACTTAAGTGAAAATCAATGTTCACGCATCACAAGTGGGGTTATTGAACACCATATGTGACAATCAACCTAAAAATAAATGGTTCATCTAGATGCAATGTTTCAGAATTTTAGATACTTCAAAACTGCCTCTTATGAATAGTGATACCAACAGTGAAAGTCTAAACAACTATTAGATAACAGCAGACAAATTCAGGAAACTCTCTGCTGCTGTTCAGTGGTTATCCCTATCTACAGTCCAGATGTATTCTTGACCAAGAGGAAGAATGAAAATGAGTATGATGATGATGGCAAAGAACAATAGCTAAAAAAAATTCCCAAGTGACTTTAAAAAATGAAAGTTATTATATTAAAAGTTTCTGATAAGTAAAATAACCTATGTTTCTTCAACTTAGAAAAAGCAAAGTCAACAAACCAAGGTACAAGTAGGGAGGAATGGAAATGGAGAAGAAAAGAAGCATAAGAAACAAACTAGAGAAGAAAAAGAATAGCAAGTATTGGGCTATAATTAGTTTGCAAGGCAGAACTCAAGTAACAATGAAATAAAATTGCACATAAAAGCATTTTTTTTTCTCTTTTGGCCCCCTGACTCCAAACCTATCCAAAAGGCTATCATTGGAGTGATCAAAGCCAGTGGTTTGATCACAAAGCTAATGAGAGTGAACTGCATCAAATGTGCCCCATTCCGCTTTTTAGTTCATGGAATTACCAAAGGATTTAGATTTGAATTGAGGATATGATCAGACTTGAATCAGTTAAAATTATTCAGATTGCCCACCCCTTGTTGAGGTTGAGTTTTGCTCCAAGATGATGCCAAACCCTGATAAAAGGAGGTAGCTGAAGAAGGTTTGGGGAAAGGGCAAGAATACTGTCCTACAAAAACAGCAAGCACCAATTCAGCCAACCTTCCCTTCTAGAGTTAGTTAAAGGAAAGGCACATCTCCCACACTTAAGAATACTTTAATCTTTGACACGCAAATTCGTGAAGCGTTCCATATTTTAAAAAAATAAGAAAACTAAAAAAAACTAAAAAAAAAAGAATATTTTAATCATCTATTGGCTAGCTAGCTAGCTATCTCTCTGACCACTGTTCTGTGTCATTAGCAGACTGTAAAATGAAACAGAAGTTTGAGGTGGAAGATAACTGATATGTTCCATTCCATACAGCTAGCAAAGAGATGACTCTATAATAAGGCACGCTGAGATACACTAGGAGGCAAAGGATAAAAATATAAAGGCTCAGTCGCTTACAGAGGGAGCAGTACCTCAGGCAGCTGTCACAAGCAGGTAAATATCTTGGCCTGGCTCACATCAGCTCTCCTGATCTGAATGAGGCTTGCTCCCAGCAAAGCATGAGTAGAATGCCACTTGAGTTACTTTCTGTGGAAGCTTTGAATGTTTACACACAACTAAAGCAATTCCCATCAGAAATAAAATGCATTCAACTGAACTACACCATGATGATATTTTCATAGTCGTTGTTTTGTTTATTTAGAATCATAGCTTCTTGACATTTTTTAAAGTTTGAAGAGTATCTTATAAACCACTTTATTATGTAAATAAATTGTTTAAATGAAGACTGGAGCAGAATAAATCTCAAACAAATGCTACAAATCTCTTCATGTTGCTGTTAGTTGCGAAGTTGTGTCAGACCCATTGTGACCCCATTGACAACATTCCTCCAGGCCTCCCTGTCCTCCGCCATCCTCTGGAGTCGACCTAAACTCACGCCTACTGCTTCAGTGATTCCATCCAGCCACCTCATTCTCTGTCATCCCCTTCTTCTTTTGCCCTCAATTGTTACTAGCATTAGGATCTTCTCAAGTGAGTCCTTCCTTCTCATTAGATGGCCAAAGTACTTGAGTTTCATCGTCAGGATCTGGCCTTCCAAATAGCAGTCAGGGTTGATCTCCTCTAGGACTGACCATTTAGATTGCCTTGCAGTCTAAGGGACTTGCAGGAGTCTTCTCCAGCACTAAAGTTCAAAGGCCTCAATTCTTTGGTGTTCAGCCTTTCCTACGGTCCAATTTTCACATATATTGCAACTGGGAAAACCATAGCCTTGACTATATGCACCTTTGTTGGCAGGTTGATGTCCCTGCTTTTTAGAATGCTGTCTAGATTTGCCCTAGCTTTCCTCTCCAGGAGCAAGTGTCTTTTAATTTCTTGGTTGCAGCAGGGGTGAAATGCTACCAGTTTGGACCAATTTGGTAGAACCGGTAGTAGAGATTGGGGCTCCCCTCTTTGGATCGCCCTGCAGGGAAGATCTGCTTTTGCAGAAACCAGGCAGGCGGTTTGTACGGAGGATTAGTGGGGGGGGGGATGCACAGCCCACCAGGCTGGAGAGTGGGACAAGAGA
>JANHFP010003867.1:42689-54698 GCA_032468135.1 Calamaria suluensis | reverse complement strand
GATGAAGGAGGAATAGAAAACTGTCACCAGGAAGTTCCCAAAGAGGGTTTGTTAACATTAGTTTCAATTAGCATCTGCTTTCCAGATTAATACAGAGAAAAATATTTCTGCTAAATCCCAATTTGCTTCTGTCTAGCTGAAATATGTCTTTTGAAAATTCATTTGGGGCAACACAATAATTGCCCACAGCAAGTGAAACCTCGTAGTAAAGTATATTTGCTTGTGGTGATATCACCTAGTTTAACAGAAGCCAAATATATAAATGTTTAAAAAATAAACTTCTATTGACAGACTAAGTTTAAAAGGGAAATGGCTATACAGACATGAACAATTACTGGGTTTCCTTTAGATTTATGTAATAAGTACAGTCAATACAGACTGTTAAAACCAACCCCCAAAATCTGTTGAATTAGACTAACACTAACTCAAAATTAAATGCAATCTTAAAAAGAATCATCATTAACATCAAATAATTACATCTGGCATGTATAATTTCATAGAAGTGAAAGTCAAACAATGGATTAAAAAGGAGATAGAACCTATATTTTTAAATGAGGGAACAGTTTTACAAAAACAAATACATTTGAAAGGTTTTATATACCTGAAACGGCATGTTTCTCAAACAACTCCAAATGAAAAGTTGAAAGCTTACAAATTCCCCTTTCCCTAGTCTTCAGCTAAAGTTCACAAGTTACCACAACTTTTTGATGAAAATAAGATCATTCTAAAAGAGTTTCTGGGGTTTATTGTCTAAACAAACAAACAAACAAACGTCTGATTAAATGCATAACTGGGAGTTTAAAAGTGAAGTGATGTGTGTATATAATCAGGAGCCGGTTCAGAAACTCTGGTAAAGTACCTTTAATTTACACTATAAGGAAAAGGATCTCAAGACACAATCTTCCTTTCTGTTTTGCATAAGCAGTTTAAACTAGAACCAAGAATGCCCCTCTTACAATATTACAGAATTACATGGTTCCTTGTGAGAGAAAAGATGAGATAGTTTATAAAAGGAAAAAATAGAATATGGAGGCAAACTGTGAAGTACAAACTGTCTGGAAAGAGATACAGAAATGCCTGCAAATACGAAAAAATGTATTCACTTTGAGTAACTCAGAAGAATCGTGAGTTGACCATATTCAGGGTTCACAAATGTACTGTAAATTAATTCCTGACTTCACATACATTTTCCTTTTATGCCATATTTCTAATCCTATTAAACCAAATTCCCATATTGAACTATTCCATGATTTGTTTACTAAAGTAATTTTAGTAAAAAGTGTGAGACCAGGAATAAAATTCAAATAAGAGGCAAAAAAATACTAAATGGGTAGAATTCTAAAATAGGTCATACCTAACATAGTTATACCTAAATCTTTAAAGCCATTAAGAAGCTTCATAATCTGTTGAGGCAAATTAACAAGCATGGGAATTCTCCCTAGAGAACAACAATGTAAACATTACATCATTATATTCTTCTTTTGGAGCCATCCCCATAAAAAAAACCCCAAAAAAAACCCCTTGCCTGAATGCTCTATATGCTTCTCATTGGCTGTCCTTCAATTATTCATGTTTAGAGATATGGTCCACAAACAGGAAAAAGTATGTCTGTTTAGCAAGCCAAGACAAAAGCATTCCTCTCAAGTGGGGACAAGAATCTAGTTAAGAAGTTTAAATTTAGGACAATCTCATCCAAATTTTAGGGCAATCCCAATGCCATTTTACAAATATGCAAATTCTTTTCTGTTTCTCAAATATGATTACAGCAATGGGAGAATTGCTATGCTATGCATAGTAGCTCAAAGTCCAGAATAAATGGAAAAACTCATTTCAGTGAAGCTCATGTTTATATTGACAGAATGCATGTGCTTTACATTTGTTTGATACAATACATAAATTCTTAAGTAGAATGAGAGTTACTTACTATAGTCATGGGGGTCAGTGGTGGGTTGCTCCCGTTTCGGACCAGTTCGCGTGATCCGGTGATGGTGTGACATCACCGAACTGGTTCTCTGAAACCAGGAGCTGGGCCCTCCCACCTGCCACGGCAAATTTTTCAGCTTTATTTTACCTTTTTCCGCCAGCTGAAGCAGCTGATTGCCATGGCTGGCCACTCCAAATTCATTCCAAGCATGTGCAGAGTGCACGTATGGTACATGCACACTGTATGTGCTCTACTGCACATGCGCAGTAATGCATGCTGCACATTAATTGCATACTGCAATTATGGAGTACACGCATGGCACATGCACAGCAATGATCAGACAACAGAACTGGTCGTAAAGGTAAGTAGAACCCACCCCTGTCATGGGTGAGCCTCCAGGTCATCATTTCACACATGTCTTGCTGAGCATAGATATTTCTAAGCATCAGGGGTGAAATGCTACCAGTTCATACCAGTTCGGTAGAACTGGTAGCGGAGATTGGGGCTGGTTCGCAGAACTGGTAGCGACTGCTGGCTGGCCACGCCCCCAAACCGATCCGCAGCCCTGCCATGCTTGCCTGCCTTCTGTGCTGCCTTTTTCTGGAGCATTCCCCTCCCCTCTTTCGATCGCCCTGCAGGGGAGGTCTGCCCTTGCAGAAACCAGGCGGATGGTTTGTACCGAGGATTAGTGGGGGGGATGCATATCGCTCCAGGCTGGAGAGTGGGACAAGAGAATGCTCCAAAATTAGCTTGGGCAGAATGACATGAGTGAGTGACATGCATGACATCAACTTAGCCACGTCCACCAAGCCACACACAAGCTATGCCCACAGAACCAGAGGCAACAATTTTAGATTTCACCCCTGGGTTGCAGGCCCCCTGTGCAGTGATCTTGGAGCCCAGGAAAATAAAATATGTCACGACCTCCATTTCTTCCCCATCTATTTGACATAAATTTAGAGGGCTGGATGCCATGATCTTAGTTTTCTTAATATTGAGTTTCAAGCCAACTTTTGCACTCTCCTTCTTCACCTGAATTAAGAGGCTCTTTAGTTCCTCTTCACTTTCTGCCATTAGAGTGGTATCATCTGCATATCTGAGGTCGTTGATATTTCTCCCAGCAATCTTAATTCCAACTTTTGATTCATCTAGCTCTGCCTTTCTCATGATGTGCTCTGCATATAAGTTAAATAGTCAGGGTGCATGATACATGATACAGATCCTTGTCGGACTCCTTTCTCAATTTTGAATTAATCAGTGGTTCCATATCCAATTCTTACTCTTGCTTCTTGACCAGCATATAGGTTTCTCAAGAGACAAATAAGATTGTCTGGTACTCCCATCTCTTTAAGAACTTGTCACAATTTGTTGTGATCCACACAGTCAAATGCTTTACCATAGTCAATGAAGCAGAAGTAGAAGTTTTCCCGGAACTCCCTAGCTTTTTCCATGATCCAGCATATGATGGCAATTTGATCTCTAGTTCCTCTGCCTCTTCGAAATCCTGCCTGTACTTCTGGTAGTTTTTGATTCACATACTGCTGGAGCCAAGCTTGTAGGATTTTAAGCATAACTTTACTAGCATGTGAAATGAGTGCAATGGTGTGATAATTTGAACTGTATACTTCTGCCCTGGTGGGGAAGCTTCATGACCAAATGCCTGCACACACAGAGGAAGAGAGAGAGAAAGAAAGAAAGAAAGAGAGAGAGGGGGGGAGGGGGGAGGGAGAATTGAAACTATCCAGTGTATACGTTTTTCCTCATATATAATTTACAGGATAATAGCCTGAATTTTGAATCCCAGGGTTGTTCTTAGGATGTGACGTCAAGATGTGACCAGGTGGAGCTTCAATCACATTCTCAACTGGACTTTTTGACCACGGCCTACAGACACCCTACCCTGTCAAGAATTATTAATGGGAAAGTTCCTTTGAGGCAAGAAAAACAGTTTCTTCTTTTGGATTCCTTTTGCTATCAGTGCCAGAGCTCTCCTTGAGAATAGGGCTAATAATATGAGATATGTTGCTATTTCAGCCCCTTGTGGACAGCAGTAGTCTCCTATTAATGTTATAGATAATTCAACACAGTTTTATATCACAAGGAACATTACTGAATGGAAAAGCCAGTAAATCTCAGCTCTTTGGGATGCCTTAAGTTTATAAATGGTTCTTTCCTCCTTTTTAATACCTACAGTCATTGCAAAGTATTCTTGCTTTAACTATTTAATACATGTAGACTGTGTGCATCCATTTGACAAGCTACCATAAACAAAATAGATTCTTTTTTTTCCAAAACCAAAATGATGGTTACGCTGGCTTCATGGTTTTTCTCAGATTTATAGAATTTCTTCAACCATTATTTTACAGCAAGGAACTTTCCTAATAAGTTAAGATATCCTGCAGGACCGCTGCCCTTTCTCTTTTCCCCTTGGTAATATTTAATTTCATCATTTAAAAAAATCCAAAGGCCAAAACTGCAACTGGGATGTATGTCAAAAAAGCTGCAATGGAGTAATTATTCCTGTTTATTCCATTCCTCCTGTACAACAAGATTTTTTTTATTCTCTACTCATAAACATGCATAAATGACATCCACAAGCCCTTCAAAATAGTGTGCATTTTGCATTCATCTGTATAAAATATTTATATCTATGTACTAGTTTTCTATTCAGGTTGAATGGAGACCCTTAGCTATATTAGTCAGAAATTGAAGCTATTTACCACTTCATGCACTGGGGTTATCACCAAATATGTATTATTTTACTGTACTTCTTTTTATATAGTAGCTGCAGCTGTACCTATATAGATGCACACTCTCTAAACATCCTGATTGATTGTAGTGTTACAGAAGAGGCAATGATAAATCAAACCATGGAGATTTAAAATTAAACTTTATAGTGCAATTTTACAACCGTTCTGTATCTGCCCAATATCTAGCTAGTATACAAGTAATACAAACCATTATGGAAAAAATGGCTGCAGATTCCACATGCATATTCAGATCACTTTAAATAAAACTTTTTTTTCAACAAAGCCAGTTCGAACATTCAGTTGTAGAGTATTAAATAATGGCAAATCAAGCAAGCTACGCACATGCCATAACTATATTCAGATTTCAGTTAAATGGACAGAGATTTTTATTTCTATTTAATTGTTTTTCCTTATTAAATTACTTATACTAGGACATGAAATAGTTTCTTTTTGTTTGTATTTTTCCATGCTATTAATTGTTGTATAAATTGTTTGAGTTTGGCCTGGAGTAATTTTTAGGAAGAATAATTTTCACAGTCTTGTTGGATTTCTATAATTATCGCATGTCTTTTGAGGCTTTCTAATTAAATAAAATGTTTTGTTATAGAGATGAATTCAATATAAATTAAAGACTGTTTTTGTACATAGGATGGAGTCATTTTTCTTGGAGCAACACATCGGCAATACACAATAGCAATTATTTTTAAACTGCATGTGCCACAGGGAGATCTATGCTAACTTCATGCATCATTTAAGGGCAAACCTGTAGCCTACATGATGATTGTAAATCCTCTTGAAATGTAGTAAATATGATTAATTCACAACCTGCTGCTTGCAATGTGAAGGACCCATAAGTACAAAAGTATTGTCCCTTGTTCTTTATTTAGTACAAATGTTGGTTGAGATTCTGGTAACTGTAGTTCAATACATTTACAGATTCCTGGTTGAAGATGATTGCGATATAAAGCTTGCTCTAACCAGAATAAAATGGGATTGCAATCTACATGACACAAATTACTTTGTGAAGACCACTCTCACCTCTAACCTAGGAAATATGAGTCAATAGGAGGTACAAGCTCATGTCTTTTATGTTTGCTGGCAGTTCAGCATAGCAAATTTATGGAACAGGGAATATTAGTGTGCTTGTAGGGTTTTTACATATCTGGACAGAGTTCCCGGCTAAGGTTGTATTGAGGTTAAATTGTAGCTAGATTCTAATGGACACTTACAAATGTCAGATAATCATAATAATAAGGGACTTTCTTCTCCCAACAACATCTGCCCATCCCATCGGTCAAACAGGAAGAAAACTATTGACCAGACTGCATGGACACTTCCTGGCCATCAGAAAACATGACCCTCTATGGGTTCTACCAGTTTTGCACCAGTTTGCACCAGTTTGGGAGAACCAGAAACAATAATTTGTTGTTGGTTGCTGAACCAGTAGTGACAGCTGGCTGGCCACGCCCCTGAACCAGTCCCCCAGTTGCGCTCGCTTACCCTGGCTGCCATGTTTGTTGCCGCCATCCCATTGCCTTGCAAATTCAATGGAATATGCATGCACAAAGAACATGGCAGTGATGGCAGCAGCTTTTTCCGGTGGTTCTTTTCAGTGGCCTGAGAGGCTTCTTTGCCAGCTGCCAAAAACTCCGGTCAGCTTGCCTTCCAGACTTTGTACAAGCCACCATGGAAGGTAAGCAGCCTGAACAAAGAGGCAGTGGTGGGGGAGGAAGCGAGGCTAGGGCCAAGGCCACTAAAGGAGGGGAAATAGGGGTGACTGGTGAAGGGAGAGTGGAGGTAGATAGGTGGACATTTCAAAATTTTCCCTTCCTTTTCCTGTGGGCATGGCTAGGTGGTGGGTCATGTGACTGAGTGAGCGTGGATGTGAGTGATGTCAAGTTGTCCACACCCACTCAGTCACATGCCCCCACCTAGCCACACCCACCAAACCAGTAACAATTTTTTTGAAACCCACCCACTGCCCTCTATCCCTCATGCCTGTCCACAAAGATTCAAAAGGACATAAATTCGATCTAAGCAGGACCCCAGTTGTAACCCAGGTGAAGTCAAAGAGAGAAAGGGAATTCATGGAAGCCTAGTTTTCCACCAGGAAATAAATGAACAGACACGTTGCCACCGACCCAATCTACTAACCATTTGGAACGAAAGAACATCAACCATGATCCCGGAGGCAGCATTTAAAAACCAACAAACAACCACGCTGCAAACAAAGTTATATCTCAATAGATCACAAGTAATCAGCCACATCACATGCAGCTGATCAAATCAACCTGAAACCAGACCATGACATCATCAGAAAACAACTGAACAACACCAGCACTAATTTACATCACACAGACTGTGCCAAAAACATAGACTATGACTCAGCAACTACAGCCAGCCAATCATACAACCTGAGATTAGACCAGGACTCAGAAAGGTGTTTAAAAGTTGTATAAATTCAAGCACATTTCAATATATATTCTCAGTCAAGAATTGCATTGCTTTGTTTAAGAAGAGCAAAACCTGATCCCTGCATTCTGATTCATTTTAATTCAGGGATTTTGGAAAATTCAATTAAAATGCAAAGCAAACAAATTCCTCATTGGAAGGTGAACTGGTTGAGAGCTGGTTGAGAAGAGAAAAAAATGGTGTCCTCTTTGCAGAAAGAAACAAGACTGAGTTGTGATTTTAGTTTTGCTTCATTCTTGAAAGCAAAAATCAAATCTATATCATTATCACCTTAAAGACATATGCTGAAGGGTCCCCGTTTTGCTGTAGGTTCCTTATATCAGAGGTCATTATAGTAATTACTACATGCTTTTCCATCTTGAATGTTTTTCTAGCAATTCTGCAGCAGCCAGTCCTGCATCAGACTCAACGCAACAGCATATTAGTTAATTGATTGTGACCATTTTTACTAGCACACTTTTAGAATGTTTAATCAAATATGTGACTGCAGTCAGATGTGATGTACATTTTTTTCTGAATGAAAATATATAAAAAGGCAGTTTTGGTCAAAACCAAAAGAACCGTAAGTTTGTATCTTTGTGTGTGTGACAGAGTGTGTATGTGTGTGAGTGTGCGTGTATGAATGATAGTCGTGCTTTTGCTTTTAAAGAGAATGTTTATGTAAAATGCTGTTTGTGGACATTGGAATTCTAGCCCTTACTTCAGCTCTAAGTTGGACTAACACTGTGTATCAGTGTCCTCTTATTTGTTGCGCAATTCTTTTTTCTCCAGCAGTCTGCTGCTTCCTTAGTTTAATTAAATCCCAAGAGAACTTATCATAAGGGAATTCTTCCCGTGAGATTTACCAGACAGTGATGGAGAATGGCACCGCAGGAAAAACACTCAGAGATACCATCACCTTTCAGTGGTAATGTTAAAAGCTTAACCAAACTGAAAAAAAGTGCCAAATGCTGTTGAGGATGTGCTATCAAAACATCCATATTGTCACAGCAGAAGAAAATGTATGGAAATTGGAAAGTAGATTTCAACATTGCACTACTTAAAAGGAGGAGGGACACTGTCATGACCTCTTTTACATCCCTAAGATTTTTTGACAATACATTTTTGCCCTTTTATTTTAGAAGAGATCTTATTGGAACAATTTTGCATACTTATTTCCCAAAAGGTAATATGAGAAGCATATATTATGAGAGACAGAAATCAGAAAAGGAGCCAGTATGAATATTTGCCTATTGTACTTAGACCAAGAGCTTAAGCAACCCTTCAGCAACAGAGTGGCCGATGCCTGGAATGCACTACCCGACTCTGTTCTCATCACCTAATCCCCCAAAACTTTAACCTAAAACTGTCTACTGTTGATCTCACCCCATTCCGAAGAGGTCTGTAAGGGGCGTGCATAAGAGCACCAGTGTGCCTACCGTCCCTGTCCTAATGTTCTCTATTTGTATTCATATATATATATGTATATATAATTGACATTTTTTTTTAAAAAAAAGGGTGGCAGGATGAGATGACCTGGTCTCGACAGAGATGTAAATTGATCCCAAAGTTAAAATAATATATTTATCAAAGCCTGGCACAAGCCATTCCATCAACAGACACATCGACCTACAACCAGCCTATGAACCCCTCAGAATTCAAATCAACAGTTCAGCCAACTAAAGACAGTACAGATATTCAAGCAATTGAAGCAGCCTCCACCAACCAGCAATTCACCTCCCAATAACCCTCACCTGACATCACAAAACTTCCCATCACAAAATTCATCACAGGACTCTCACTGGTGACCCACACCTTACCCATCACAACACCCATTACAAAACTCTGCCCCGAGGTGATCCTTACCTGATGTGACCTCACAATCATGACACTTGCTGACAACATGAAGCCCTTATAAGCAGAAGAACACTGACCCTGACATTCCCTAAATATGAATGTTCAGAAACCAACAAGCTCAGAGAATGAACCTCTACCCTTATCCTACACCTGAGCTACATATATTTGCCACTATCGCAAGTATATTTTTTCTATTTGCTAATACAAATAGAAAGTATTTGTAGGAAATCCTTAACCTACAGCTGCTTGATTAGCAATCATTCAAGGTTACAATGCATCTGGTTTCAAAGTCATAGCCACTGCAGTGCTCGCACAACCTCAGGAACAAAACAAGTGTGCATTTACCCTTATGACTGACTGCAGGCATGCTATAGTTGACTATCTCCCCACTTCTCCCACTCCACTGTGTCCCAGCAGGCCTTTGGCCTGCTTCCCATTCCACCCAGTCCTGCATGATTCTATTCAACCCATGTCAGTGATTACAGCAATCTGTAGATCTCCAGCACTCCAGTGCTAGTGTTGGAAAGGAAAGCAGGCTGCTCTATGCATTGGCATCTCTAAGTCACATCCTGGAAGATGGTGTTATTTTCAGCATGACCGCAATAAATTGTGGCTGCTTGAAAATGGCAGCCACTTGCGGGATAGCACCATGCAGCCTGCAGGTGTTTAACTAAGGTGATATATTAAATATATAAATACAGCTATAATAAATTCCTGTTACATTGATTATGTGTTCATCAAATTGGTGCCACCGCTTCATGACCATATAAAATCACTAATACAATATGTTCCAAAAATGATCTGCCCCACGAGGGCCTTTAGATATTCCAGCAATGCCTTTATCTTCTCTACAATTAAGTCCATCTTCCTTGATGCTGACTGTCACCTTTTTTTCCCCTTTCTTTGAATTTTCCCTTTGTGGACTACTCAAGGACCTACATTTTCCAATAATGTGTCTAAATTGATATCAGACTCTGATTGTTTATCCCTCAAGTGAGAACTTTGGATTGATTTGTTACTGATTTGATTTTTTTTCCTGGATATCCATGGTATTCTCAAGATATCATGGATATCATCTCCATTCTTCTGATGACTTCTCCAAACTATCACTTCCAAAATATGTCATATGAACACCACTACAATTCTGCTATTTGTAAATATAGGTATGTCATGGCATTTGAATGAAGTAGTTGTGAAGACTTCCAAAGTCTTCATTAGTACTCCACCAAATGCTATTCTATAGAATACTGCATTTCTTAACTATTTGTTTATATGTTTGTTTGTTTGTTCGTTCGTTCATTCATTCATTCATTTATTGGCTGCCCATCCTGTTATAAGATAACTCTGGGCAGCTTACAGTCATGAAAGCCTTTATATTAATAGTCAGTCTTAAAAAGCAGAAACTATCCACCACTTCAATATCATAATCGTCAAATCTGAGACTGGTCACCTTATTATTTTATTGTCTTTATATTTAAACTTAGTGCCATTTTTTTTTCACTGAAGTATGTGCCTTGATTTTCATTCCTGAAGCTTGCAGATCATTTTCATTTTCAACTATCAGAATAATGTCATCAGCATAGAACAAGTTATTGAAATTTCTTCCATCTGTTTTTGTATCATGTTTATCTTCTTCCAGTCCAATTTCCCTCAATATATATTCAAATAAATATAATAATAAATACTGAGCTTTATTTTACTCCCTTGCCAACCAGGAGGCAATGACTTCATTCCCATCCTATGTAAAAGTTTCATATGAGGACAATAGCATCTTCTGGGATTCCACTTCTCCTATTTTACAGCTTGACATGCTTTATACAAAGATCTTTCTATAATTAATGATGCACATACTCTTTTGCTTTCTAAGTTAACTGGCATGCACCGGCAATAATTATCTTGTGCTTCAGCTTTTTATAAAATCAGTTTGAGCATCTCTCATTTTTCTTTCTATGTGGGCACTAATCTATGCTGAAAGATCCTAAGCAATATTTTCCTAGGATGAGAAATCAAGAATATGTGCGGTAATTTGCACACTCTGTTAAGTGTCCTTTCTTTTGGTATGAAAACTTATCTCTTCTAATATGTTCGACACTGTGTCATTCTTCAGATTTGCTGATATAATTTGATTACTGCAGAATTTTATTGATTCTTCTTCCGTTGTCATATGCCTGTATATATTCCATCTCCTTCTAAATGTAAATAGTAACTCTGCACTAATTTCAATTTCAGACAGCCGTACTTACAGAGTTCCTGGAAAATGTTTCTGAAGTTGACAGTCCTTAAAAGGGATGGCTGCCAATGTGGGCAGTTGTAAAAGAGAAGCAGACAATTTCATGGAAGTTACAGCTATAAGTGTGACTATTTCAATATCTGTGTCTCTCTTTATGTGGATGTCTCTGTGTGTATGTATAAAAATTCCCTTCTACCTCTATGAGTATTATGTATATTCTTCCATCTCAAGTCTTCTACCAGAAGGCTGGGAGTTTGAGGGTTATCTTAGCTGTTCTTAGCCCTGAACTCATCCGGACAGAAAGCGCTGATATTGTTCATAGGATCTAATCGAACTACACACCCTATTTAGCTTGTCTTTCAGGCCGCAGTACTTCTCAAGCTTCTCATGCCAAAAGCATGGGAGGGTCATGCACACATGCATGGCAGGCAGGGGGCATTGAATTCTAGACGTGGGCACACACATGTGTGACACACACACAGCCCCGGCTCCCTCTGCTTTTGGCACACGACAGCAAAAAGATTAGTCATCACTATCCTAGATGGTTTGAGTATTGAAGGCACTATAGTATTATTGAATAATAAAAGCAGAGTCATTATGGCTTACATCTTAAATGCCCGTTTTGCAAATGGATGACTCCTTTTCATATGCAAAACAGGGCTTTCAACCCAGATGAAATTCCTACTAATAGAAAGCAGAAAGGCCATTTTCATCAGCTCCCTATTTGCCTTGATCTCCACCATCTCATTGCTCTAGATATACCTTTTTTTTTAGAAAAGTTTTATTTCTTTTGACAT
>JANHFP010003863.1:18211-29332 GCA_032468135.1 Calamaria suluensis | reverse complement strand
TGATTAGTCTGAATTTAAAATTTTGTGTTTAATATATGCATTTCGGGCATTTGAATTGGCTTTTTATAAAAAAAACAGTATTACTTATTAATATCTGTGTTACAAAGTTTAATTTGTTTAAAAGCATGAGTGTGTGTGTGAGAGAGAGAGGGGGGGAGAGGGGGAGAGAGGGAGAGAGCATGTGTGCAGAATTTATTGTGGGAAGGTTCTGTATTGTGTATCTTTATTTATAGCATGATGGGGTTAGCTTATATTGTTTGGTATTTTATAATTTTTCAGTTCCAATTTTTTTCTTTATTTGTGTATTTCAGTAATATTTTGATAGAAAAAATAAAGAAATGAGCTTAATATAATAAAGTGTTATTTCAGAGAATGCATACCTTTTGATTCACTCTTCTAACCTTTTCTTGAAATTGTAAGGCACAAATCTAATTATTTAGTTAAAATAAAACAGGAACTAGGGAATAATTTGTTTACTTTGGTAAATATCAAGTTAATTTTCTGAGTGTACATTGCCTTCTGACACTTTGTGTCAGCTTGTTCTCATATTGATTATATCATGGCTATTTCCATCTCCAATCCTAGCAACTCATGGTGTCACTTATGTGTGTACAGAAAATTTGGAGAGAGAGGGGGGAGGTAGTGAGAGAGAAGGGGAAGGAGAGAGGGGTGAACTGAGCTGGCTGAGTAGAGGTGACTTCTGTGCATGTACATGTGAAGCATCTGGGTGTGTGCGCGGAGCTTCCCACCGCCACTGTTACCAATTCCCCAATTTGAGGCAAAGTAGTAGCAACCCACCACTGGAGTACATAATATCTTATGTGATAAATCTTCAAAATAGGATGAGCATGTGTTTGGATTTGTATCTACTCACATTCCTATTGTGAAGACAGAGGAAGGAATAGGAATTTGGTGGTAGGGAGAAAACAGGAACAAAATTCCTACTCAACATTTGCTTATATTATTACAAATGAAGTCATTAGTGTAGGAGGAACATCAACAATAAAGACAAAGGAAATAAAATAGAGTGTACTTCCAATAACCTGTAATTTAGTGCTCTACAATTAAAGTACAGGTTCATTCCACTTAAAGTAAATTAATAATAGAGGATCATGGGAAACTCTTTGACTGAGGATGTAAAAATTCATTAGCTTCACAGTCCAAAGATAAAATTGCCACACAAAATCAGCAGGTCAGAACTGTACACTTGGCCTTTAAACGAAAATTTTGCCAGCTAATACCAGTTTAACCAAATGATTCAGGATAGAATCGAACAACAAAGATTTATGCAAGTAATGTATTGCTTCTAAGTGCAACTCAACTTCTCATTTTGCATTGCCAGATATAGACATTGAATCCTCAAAGACTAAATTCATTACTACTGTTCTTTGTAAAACAAAACAAGAAGCAAAAAGAAAAAATAACAAATCTTTATAAAATCATAAAAATGTTTAATATAAAAATAACGAATGTTTATAAAATCTTAAATGAAAAAAGCATATTTTCTTCTATTAGAATTTCCTTTTCTCACACATTTTGACTTGTCAAAGACTACTAAAAACCATTAAAACATTTCTAAATTCAATATTTAAGCAAAGATGAAGAATTGTACATGCATGTGAAGAGAGAAAGAGAAAAAGACAGAGAAAATAAGGCTTGACATACATGTTCATCATTTGAACCTCAGTTTGAAACTATCATTTCTAATTTCCAGTCACTGAAAAGATCACTTAGGAGAAAGCTTTTCATAGTTTTGAGAAGGTGTTGCCAAGTAGATTGAAGGAAATTGTATCTCACTGTGTTTTAAAAAGTTATAATGTTTGACGAAACATTACTACAACAACCTTGAGTTAGGCTGAGAGACTGTGGCAATTCCAAAGTCACCGTACCAGCCTACATGCTTACAGAAGGACTAGAACTCATAGTTTCCTGGTTTCTAGTCTGATGCTTTATCTATTAGACTAAACTGGTCTTTTTTTAATTTAAGTCAGCAATCCATGTTCTTTACTACAAACTCCTCTTATATTACAAACAATTTTTGCTATGAGAAATATATCAACAGGATTTCTACTACTTCCTACTTCATTGATTGTATGTTCATTATTGCAATGGTCAATTGAGATTTTCAATGCTTTTTAATTAGGAAATAATAGACCAGGATACTATTATTTTGTCTTTCTGACACTTGCCTGAAATTTAAGCTATATTACTCCAAATATATTGATAATACTACATTTATTATGTTAAAGAAGTAATTTTTGCAGATTTTTTTCTGATTTATGTCTTATGATTTGTTCTTTTTCATTTATCTGAGCAAGAGGAAAAAAATCAAGAGAAAAAACAATAAAATATTTTTGATATGAGGTAATTGTCGTTCATTATGGTTTTGTAATTACCTCTTCAAGTTCTTCAATGTATTATGAATTTATTTAGAAAACAGCCTGCTCATCAATAGTTTAATAACAAACAAAAAAGCATCATGTAAAATATCTCTAGATAGAAAAATAATTGCTTTCAGAAGTTTTAATTAGGAAGTTAGAAATTCTTCTGGGGCCTTTGAAGTCCCCCACCTTTTTTTCATGCATACCCTGTTTCCCCAAAAATAAGACATTGCTTGATAATAAGCCCAATTGGGCTTTTGAGTGCATGGCAATAAGGCCAAGTGCTTATTTCAAGGTTCAAAAAATATAAGACAGGCTCTTATTTTTGGGAAAACATGTTATATAAAGTTCACAATTATTTTGTTATTTACAGGAACTGCAATTTTAAAAAAGAAATCATTGAGGGAAAATAATGTTTATGTGTTTTTGAAATTCAGGTAAATTATTTGGATTACCAAAATTGGGACAACTAACATTTCTTGTCTTACTTTTCAGTGCTTTGCAAAATACGTTTACCCACTGTTCTTTGTGGTACCCCCTCAAATACTGGGATACTGCTGTCACTCCTAATCCGTCTTTTATCTAGACTGACCATACCCAATTCCTGCAACAAAAACAATGTTTTAGTCTACAGGCTTTTGATCGTCTTAGTTGCTCTTCTTTGCACTTTTTCCAAAGTCTCAGCATCTTTTTTGTAATGTGGTGACCAAAACTGGGTGCAGTATTCCAAGTCTGGTCTTCCTAAGGATTTATAAAGCAGTACTAATGCTGCTTTATAATACTGCTGATTTTGATTCTATGCCTCTGTTTATAGAACCAAGGATTGTATTAGCTTTTTTGGCTAATACTTCCTTTTTACAGTATTTCATTCCACTCTCTTTAACTTTTAAAATCTTTTTACATTCTCTTTCACCCCAAAATCCAATAATTTCTTCAATACATTTAACTCATCTTTCTAATCAATAAAAATGACTGTTTATTAGAATAAAGAGGTTTGTTCTGTGAGTATGATTATGTTTGTCAGCTAAATTTTGTTTAAAGTTAAATAAAACTGCTATTATTGGCTACAATATATATTCCATCCAACTAAGCTTAGTAACAGCTAATAGGTTTGATTAAAACTGAATGAGAGCTAAGTTAGATGGTATTGATTTTTCCATAGTTTTTAGTGCCACTCATAGCATATTTACACAGAAATAAATCTCACTGTGTTCAGTGGCTGGTTTTTCATGTCAGTGATCAGAACTGTCTCAGCTTCATTTTTGATTCATATTTTGTCCATCATGTTTAAAAGACAAAAGTAATGCAAACATCAATATCATATTTGTTCACTTGCTTATTTATTATGTAATGGATAAGTTGTCCTTTTTTACTGATGTAATTCTAAGAAACGTTTTTAAAGAGCATTTCCTAATAAACCTAATGAGACTTGTTACTGAATTAGTATGCATGAGACCTGAATGACAAGAGGTACATGTCAGAAATGAAGTGTGGAGATTTCTACAGAAAAGAGTCTATAGCATTACTTAGACATGCATTGTAGTAATTCAGAAGTACAACACATCAAGGGGCTGTGGACAGTAGTGAAATCTGAACTGGTTTGCTACCAGTTAGTTGGTTTTACATGTATGCTGCACACCAAGTGCATGCCAAACACGTGCTGATTGTACACGCAAAAAAGAGGCTTGGGAAGGTAACTAGAACAGTGAGGGAGGAATCAGCTCTGCAGCATGATTTAGCTTTCCTAGAAAGCAGAATTTCCTGCTTTCTAGCAAAGCTAAACCACGCAGCACAACTGATAATCAGAAATACCGGTTCGGAGGAACCATTAGTTTTTTCTAACTACTGGTTCAACCTAACCAGTAGCTTTTTAAACTACTGGTTCAACTAAACTGGTAGCTAACTACTGGTTCCCAGAACGGGTAGCTTTTTTAACTACCAGCTCACCCAAACTGGTATTTTTATCACTACCAGTTTGCCTGAACTGGAGGGAACCAATAGCATTTCACCCCTGGCTGTGGTTATGATGAATGCGGGGATGAAATGCTCCCAGTTCGGACTGGTTTGACCAATCCGATGGTGATGGTGGTGGGTGGTTCACAGAACCAGTAGTAAAAATCCCTCGCCCTGGCCCCATCAGAGTGAATAGCTGAGCTGATAATGGGAGAGGTTTTTTTTACCTTTTAAAATATTTTTTACTACTTATTCACCTGAACTACTAGTAAAAAAAGTTTTTAAAAGGTTAAAAAAGGCCTAGATGATCACAGCTGATTGTCGGACCACTTTTTACTGCCTACTGGGGCTCTGTTTTTGCTCTCAGGCTCCCCTGAAGCCTGCTAGGCCAAAAACAGTGTGGGGCAGTGCTGAGAAAGAACATAGGAAAGGAAGAAAAAGAGAGAATGAAAGAGAGAGAGAGAGAGAAAGGAAGGAAGGAAGGAAGGAAGGAAGGAAGGAAGGAAGGAAGGAAGGAAGGAAGAAAGGAAGGAAGGAAGGGAGCAAAGGAGAGGAAGGAAGGATCACAGACCTGATACTACTAGACACAGCTTCAGAAGATAAAAGAGCACAGAAATCCAGGGCTGAAAGGGACCTGAAGGTCATCTAGTCCAACCCCCTGCTCCAGCAGGACAAGTGAGTTTCTGTCTTTTGACACACACCCCATTCACATGACTACATAGCCACACCCACCCAGTCACATGACCCACCAAGGCACACCCACCAAGCCACGCCCACAGAACCGGTAGCAGCAGTTTCTAGAGTTCACCCCTGAATGAAACCCATCTATGTGCCTTGTTTCTTTAGGAAAGAAGAACGAGTAGCTGAAACCCCCTCCCCAAAATATCAAATCCTGTAGCAGAGTTTTATTTTTCCACCTCTCACACTGATCAGGTATATTCAATGTATTCTTTCTCTTCTATTAACCTATCTGACTTCAAGAACAAAGTGGTCAATGCCTGGAATACGCTACCTGACTCTGTGTTTTCTTCCCCAAACCCTCCAAAACTTTAACCTAAGACTGTCTACTGTTGACCTCACCCCATTTCTAAGAGGTCTCTAAGAGCATAAGAGCACCAGCGTGCCTACCGTCCCTGTCCTAATGTTCCCTTTTATTGTATTCATTTCATGTTTACACTTATATATATTACCTAATATGTAATCGACAAATACAAATTTTAAAAAATCTTTATTTTTCTCACTTGGTAAAGCATGCCAGATACTATATGAAAACTTAATTTCTGGTTCTTTTTGTTTGCCGCTCCCCCCCCCCCTCCAGCAAGCTTTTGGCCCTTTCTGGAAGCACCAAACACATTTAATCAGACTGTTTATGGAGGATGATTCAGAGCAGAGCTATGGGTGACTCACTGGTTTTGGACTCACAGCCCGTTGAATGTCTCAGGGAGGGGGAGGCAGTTGGTATATAAACCTGAACTGAAGTCAGTTGCAGCTAAAAATCTAAATTATACTGGTTGACCAATTTTGCCAGGCATATTCTTGGATTAAAAACCAACCCCAAAAAAGGCCAGACTTCAGAACTGATGATTTGTCCTGTTACACATATCTTTTAGAAACAATAATAAGACCCATTGTTATCTGTGGCTAATGCTGCCAGTAAGGTTAAAGGATAGGAAAAGCCATGAGTTTTCAGGCAGATTGTAAAATGCTACAAAAGCTAAGTATTCTAAATGCTTTATTGCATTAAACTTGGAGCAAAGAAAAAAGCTCAAGAGACAACCCACTTTCCTTTCACTGAATTGCGAAACAAATACTAAATGAAAAGCTGTCAGAAGCCCTGCCTGTTTGCATAATGCTTGCTGACTCATCATTTGTGGCGGATTGCAAGAGCAAACTGGCGTATAGGAAGCAGAGATTGCAATGCCTCTTCTAAATGACTGATGAATTATATTTGCAACAAAAATATACTGCATTGTAATTTAGATTTTTGCTGGTATGTTAGCATGATCTGATTACATAAACAAAATATATCTGGAGCACAGCCTGCCTCAAAGAGTTAAATTTGATTAGTAGACGTGCTTACTCATTTGGTACAAAGCAGGGGTGAAATCCAGCAGGTTCTGACAGGTTCTGAAGAACCGGTAGCGGAAATTTTGCATAGTTCAGAGAACTGGCAAATACTACATCTGGCCAGCCCCAAAGTGGGGTGGAGATTTTGCAATATCCTACCCCTAGGAGTGGGGAGGGAATGGGGATTTTGCAGTATCCTTCCCTTGCCACGTCCACCAAGCCACACCTACCAAGCCACATCATGCTCACCAAACCACACCCACAGAACCAGCAAAACGCACACACGTCAGAGAGGAGAACCGGTAGTAAAGGTAAGTAGAACCCACTCCTAGTGCACATGCATGCATATAAACACACACATGTAAATAAAATTAATCTGATCATCCCCCTAGTCATGCATTTTTTACATTGAAAATTATGCTAAAGAACTTTCTGAGGTCATTGAGTTCAGGAACTGTGTATGGACTCCTGACTCGGTTCTAAATCAATCACAAAGCTTTGTGAGATTCAGATTTTTTTTTCTGCTTTCAAAGAGTTTCATTGAATTTCATGGACTTTCCTTTCATCCAAATTTAATCTAAATCACTGAAACCTTATTTATTTAAACAGAGTGTCCAAAAAAATGTCTGATGTGGTTAAGAAAGCCTTCAAGCTGAACTCAGCTCTTGGTGATCAGACCAACACATTCATGCAGTTTTCTTGGCAACAGGACCAAATTGGCTGCCACTGCAGCTTTTGGGGGATTTGTTTTTCAACTCATCCAAGTACTAACAAAATCCAACCACTTAGCTTTTTGAATTTAGCCAAGGATAGCTGTGAAATTGCAAAACCATACACCTATTTACTGAATACATAAACAGAGCCTTTTTCCCCCCTACAAAAATGCAGGCTCAAGTCTCCCAATTTGAAAAGCAGCACCTTCACAAATGTTTCTTATCTATTATCCCTTTCTGATGCCATGTGCACAAAGAGCCTGCAGTTGACCAGTTGTACCAGGGCTGTTAAACTCCCAGCTCATGGGCCTGATGCGTCACATACTGGCCACGTCCACACCTTGTTTAGCGAAGGGGGTGGGGAAGTCCTGATACATCATGTGATGCTGCCATGATGACGTGAGTTTGACACCCCTGAGTATTTGCTGAATTTACTTTTATTCCAACGGAAAATGTTCATTGCTCTTTACATTAACTAAGGAGCCAATACAATGGTGGAATAGATGGTTAAGACGGAGCAGGGATTTTGAATATTGGTTTTGTGAAACCCTCTTGAGTCTCACTTCATGCATCTGAGTAATTGGAACATATGAAATGGCCACAGCTCCCAGTTGGAGGTTACCATGCATGGCTGACCATTCCAATGTAACTGTTCATTAGGCCAAATGGTTAAGATCTCACAGAGGCTTTGAGGCAATGTCTCTTTTGGGAAAACACTCTATTATGATAACTTGACCCTGCCTGAAACAAAGCTCAGTTTCCTCTGATCATTCTACACACATTATCCAGTCAGCCCAGAAAAAGAAAATGGTGACAGAAATGAGATTTGTAAAATTCTATAACATGCGGAAAAAGGGATCATCGTCAGACAGAAACCTGGATCCATAATGATGCTGAAGGCTGGGAGGTTCAGAGCAAATGAAAGAAGTGCTGTCAATCCTGATCCACTGATATTTAATTGACCAACTTCACAGAGTGCAAAATACGTTTAATGCATTTATTTATTTATTCATTCCATTTATATGCAGTTCTATTTTTTAGAAACGCTGATATTCAGAACTCTTTTTATATTAGAAAGTATTCTAATGTAGATTTTCTTAGGCGAAGATATAACAGTGACAACTCACAACGTGAATGCCTTTCAAAGGGGATTAGACACATTTAGGGAGGATAAGGTTATCGCTGTTATTGTTTGATATGAATATAGAATGGCTGGGTTCTTTTATTGCATCAACTCATAAATTATGATTTACAGGTTAAAGTGCCTGAAGCCAAACGTTGTGCTGAGCCAAAGTAAAGCAAACTGCACTATGGTTTAGAGTGTGGAATCACAATCTGAAAGGCTAAGCAGGAAAGAAATATTGTTCTTGCTTAATTGTTAACTATGATACCCCAGCTCGAAGCAATCAACAAAAAAGCAAGAACTTATAAACAAACAGGCTTTATTTCAAAAACCCAATTGCCTTCTTCCATTCTATGTTGGTTTACTTCCAAAAACAAAGTGGATAGTTGCCAAGACGAACTCTGGCTGCACTCCAAAGGTAATTCTTAGATAATACGAACAAAATTGGCTTAGGAAATCATACCCAGGAAGATAAGGTCAGTGAGAAGCTATACCTGCAAATTTAGTCTTTGATTCCAGCACTGCTAATCACAAACTGGCTAGCTTTAAAGGTTTTAGCTCAGCTGCATCCTATTCCTCACTTCCTCCTGAGTAGACCTTTTTCTAATGCTCTCTTGTCCTTGCGTTTCTGTCTCGGATCAGGTGGGGAGCTGCTCCCAGTTCCTTCTCGGAACTTCCTCTCTCTGGCTCCGCCCCTAGCTCACTAGATCAATCCTAGGCCTGCTCTTCCCCATTCTCATCCTCAGCTCCAGCCTCCCCCTCACTGCTCTCTGCCAGCTGTTCCTCCTCGACCACTGAGTTGGACGCTGACAGAGGCATGACATTAACTTCCCATAGGCATCTAACTGATAGCATGAAAATAGAGTGCTATACATAGGTATTTGGTCTGATTCAGAGAAACTTATACCATTATGTAAAGCCCATGATTTTCTATAAATTAATATTGTTTACAGTTTCATATTTGTCTCTTTCAAGTCACACAGATATGGGTGTGGCATGAGAACTAAGGAAGCTGGCAATTGTTTCAGGTGTACATGTTAAGATTTATTCCCTTAACCTGGTGTGATTTGGCTGGTGAAGTCAGTACTTGATTATATTGTTTTTACCTAGCTTGTTCAATAAAAGATACTATTGGGAATATTATCATTTTTCTCTGTTTTCCTTAGTGGTTCAGAATCTGAATTCCTGAGAATAATACATCTATCTAAATTCTGCTGATCATCCAGAATATCAGTAATGAGAGATGCAGTTTAGACATATGTCAAAATAGGGTGATTAATTATAACTACTGTTGATAATAACATTAGTTGTTTAATTATTTGTCACTTGTTCCTGGTCATAGAAATTACACATCTTTGTACAATTTTTAGCATTTATCTTTCAATTTATTGCTGTTGTAAAACAAGATTTAGAAACACTAGGAGATAACCATTCTGTTTTGTTATGGCTGCAAATCCATCTGGAAATGCATCTACAATTTCTACAGAGAGTGGCTGCGTTCATGTACCACACTAAGCCATCATTTTCTTTAACCACATTTTATAAACTACATCATAATGATTTTCATTATAACAATAATGTATCAGTCAGGGCTTATATTTGAAAACTGTCACATTCACTCACTGTACTAACACCAAACCAAAGCTACCCCATTAAATCCAGGCAGAGTGTTTTAGCATATGTCATTTAATCCTGAGCTGGTTAAATGCATTATGTTTGCTTTAGTCTGATTCTGACAAACATAGGTTTAGATATATTTGCAATGATAGTATATAGCACAAAAACAAAAAAACAACTATGTCATAATGTTTATTATAAGAAGACTACTCAAACTGCTCCCTGTTCCTAGAATTATTTTTTTAAGCAGAATGTTTGTGGAATTCTGAGAGATGGCCTAAAGTATGCAATACTTTACAAGTATGTCTTGCTAAGAATATAAACTGCAATATGATACACATAATACCATACTTGCTATATAATATTTGTTTTGGATTTTTCTGTAAGGCAAGTAGGCAAACAATTGTTTCCTCCTGTAGTACAATATAGGGTATTATTAGGTCTGGACAGATCGTCGTGGTTTGCTTCCAATGAGTCATACAGATAAGAACCAACTTCCCTGAATCCCACACTTAAGTTGTACATTTTCTGGTAATAACAGTTAATGGTTATACAAGATATCACCTGAAACTGGTAAATCTAGGATATAGACTATATCTGAATATATGTAGTAGCCCTCTACGGAAGTAACAACTTCCCTGGCCCAGCACATAATATTCATGGATATAGCACATTCAAAAAGTGGTAAGTTCCCTTCACTGTAAATAGCTTGGTGCAATTTTAGAGAGCAAGACAAAAGAAAATTAGAAGCAAGGTGCAGATTCATGAGTCAGTCTTCCAAATCTGCTCTCTTTCCCTGGCTCAGAAAGAAAGATTGAAGCAACAGTAGACGAAGAAACAAGGAAGTACTATTTGAGAGGACAAGGTGCATGTCCAAAGGTAGCTGATGAAGTCCCTCTGTCAGACTGGTGATAAAATAGCACTTTTTCATCCTCAAAATTCCTTATTGACTTCAAAGTTTCTTGGTACTGATTGATCAGTTCCTTTCTCAACTTGGCTGTTCAGCTACTTCAGATTCAGCTTCCATCACTTAATGTAGTTTGAGATTGGTTCTGTCAGATAATGTTCAAACTCTGAAGTCTGTGATTGGCAAAAAGGATGTCCACATTCCAAGTATCCATGCTGCAATGATCTTAATTCACTAGCCCTTTATTGACATATCTACATGAGTCAAGTTCCTTGTTTATTTATTTGTTTGTTTGTTTGTTTGTTTGCTTGCTTGCTTGCTTGCTTGCTTGCTTGCTTGCTTGCTTGCTTGCTTGCTTGC
>JANHFP010003860.1:312927-323321 GCA_032468135.1 Calamaria suluensis | reverse complement strand
TTCCAATTTTTGATTCATCTAGCCCCGCCTTTCTCATGATGTGCTCTGCATATAAGTTAAATAGGCAGGGTGACAGTGTACAGCTTTGCCGGACTCCTTTCCCAATATATAATCATATAATCATATGACTATAATTCAAAATATAGTATAGCATAGTATCCAATTGTTTAGTAACCATTAAAGTTGAAAGGTGAAATTTTCAGATTACAGAGTTAATTTATCGTTTGCTATTTCATTTAGGAAGTAATATTCCATCTCTTTTATAAGATTTAGATAAAGTATTTGCAAAAAACAACAAAAGCTTTATACTAGCAAGACAAGGAACATTTTCAAAATTAATGCTTTCTACATAATGTCATTGCACATCCATTCAACATTAGTTTACTTAATTAAATAGTTTTTCATGCTTGGCCGGGTTTCATTCTACTCCCACCTGAAGCATTAATAAAATATTACTTCTCAAGAGTTATGATATTTGAACACACTAGTCTCTAAATTCTGTCATATATTGGTATGCATATTGTCATCAAACCCAACAGAGCTAAACATTTTCAAGAACAATTCATTTTAATTTTGCTGTTAAGCATTTACATTTGATGACATGTTTTAAGTTTCATTTTAACATAAATCTCAAACATTTAAATCTCTACTTCATTCAAAACTATTTCACAGCCACTAACATGTTATTTTTATTGGTGTTCTTTAACATTTTTATTTAATAATTTTAAATAAATTTAAAATTTATACAATAGTACAATAATCATTGCCTCCTTTTTTTGTTTTAGAAATTCCTGAAATACAGGTAGTCCTTGGCTTTTGTCCAAGTGAAGCTCAACATTTCTGTTGTTAAGTGGGTTTTGTCGCACTTTATAACTTTTCTTGCCACATATGTTAAGTGAATCACTGAAGTTGATAAGTTAGTAACTTGGTTGTTAAATGAACCTGGCTTCTCCTTTGACTTTGTTTGCAGAAGGTTGTATAGGGGATCATGTGACCCTATGACAGCAAAGATCATAATCCAAATCCAAAATCCAGTTGTCAAGCATCTGAATTTTGATCACACATGTGGATGTTGCAAAAGTCGTAACTATGAGCTGTGGTGGTGCAGTGGTTAGAATGCAGTACTGCAGGCTACTTCTGCTGACTGCCATTTGGCAGTTCGAATCTCAACAGGCTCAAGATTGACTCAGCCTTCCATCCTTCTGAGGTCGGTAAAATGAGGACCCATCTTGTTGGGGTCAATTTGATGACTCTGTAAACCACTTAGAGAGGGCTGGAAAGCACTGTGAAGCAATATATAAATCTAAGTGCTATTGCTATGAAAAATTGTCATAAATCACATTTTCATTGCCATTGTAACTTGAACAGTCACTAAACAAACTGTTGTAAGTCCAGAACTACCTGTATTTGGCACTAGATATCGCTAGGCATGTTCAATAAAAAAGATTCTTTATTTTCACAAGTCAAATACTGTATCTTGTAGTAGCAATTCCAGATTGAGACATATCTATAATTGGAGCCACTTCTCAGATTTCAATGTACACAACAATCATAAACCTTTACTTTCATCATTTTCTGTGCTTCGTTTTATGGCACTCTTATACTGTTTTGTTGGTTTGTCATCTTGGAACTAATTGGTGAATCTGAAATTGCTGCCACTTTTAAAGAATTTTTAATGGAACTGAGTTCCCACGTAGACAAATTAATGAGAGGTACTCCACAAAATCTTCTAGCAATCTCATACAATTTTTTAAGAACAGCTTTTCTCAAAAGAATATATACCCATGGATCCAATATTTGATTACATGTTGCCATTCGAAGAGCAAAAATTATAGTTTCGCAGGATACTGTTTTATGGGAGGCATTTCCACTTATTCCGATAATGGCCATGATTACCTACAAAATGAAATAAGTTCTATTATTCATCAGAAATAAACAGGTCAAAAATATGTTACTATTTTTAACAATAATACATGTAATTTGCTTTAACAGTAAAATAGGAATTACTGAATATCTGGAACCACTTTAGATATTTTTATAAAGCTGGTTCTGGATTTGAACCATCGTGGATTGAAAATTAATCCAATAAAAATTAAAGTTGATATCATAAGAAGCCAAAATCTCTTTTTGAAAGGAGATCATATTGCTTAGAAACTAGTATCAGATGAAGAAATATAGTATAGTGTTGCTTACATAGCTGAATTATGTTCCTATAATTACCTTTTAGGTTCATTTCTAATTCTGATCCTTTCGATATTATTTTACTCTTAACTTCCAGAGTCTTCTTTCTTACAATTTTTTCCCATTTTGTTTATTTGAAGTTATTTGCAAAAGCCATTTCCCCCAATTTGTACTTTTTTGCATCAAATCTACACAATGATTGCTTATTATAATTAAATAGTTATATACTTTTGAAAGGCATAAAGGTTACCCTACTATTAGAGTCAGGCCACTGAAAACATAGACAATAGTTTGAAAAACTTCATAAGTAGAAATGGTATCTTCCAGCTATTGAACAAAATAGCTGGATATTATCATTCAGTGCTTTTATAAACACAGCTAAATACCAGTTGTCCTTTCTGGAGTACTGGTTCTCTTGTTTGGAGGTGGAGAAGATTACTACATGACCATCATTAATAGCAGTCAACTTCCAACACTCTAGATTTTTAATACCAGGAAAGGGTAAGTATTATCTTCTCTACTGCCAAAGAATTTTTTTTGGATTTAACTTGTGTTAATTTATGATGTTCTAAATGGATATCACAGACACGATGTAAGCATGTATAAGATTTTATCTCATGTTCTAAACATATAAAAAGTTATTATGTGTCAGTCCCACTAGGTAAACCAGAAACAATAATCAATTCTGCAGAACAGTTAAATCTATTTTTACTGAGATTGGTTATAATAACAAAATCTTGCAAGTGATTCTGCTGTAGGAAGGCATCCGTCTGAACTACTTTTTTGCCATTCTTCTCAACTTAAAAAAATGTTTCAAAACCTTTGCCTAGACAAGGGCTGTCAAATTTGTGGCCCAGGGGCCAGAAGCGTCACATGCTGGCCATGCCAACACCCGGTTTAGTGAAGGGGCAAAAGTCATGATACATCATGTGACACTGCCATGACGATGCAAGTTTGACACCCCTGGCCTAGATCATGGTTCCTGAATATTTCTATCAAAGTCATCTTCCTTACGCTCTATGGCTTTGGATGAAGTTTTAGAGTCCTATGATTGAAGATACCATACAGAGCCAAAAAGCAATTAAAATTGACAATTATATAAAATGTTTAACAATATAAATAAAAGACCATTAAAATGTTCAACATCTGGTTTTCTAACTGATCCTAAAATGCTTATGTATCTATTAAAATAAATAATCCATATAAAATTAATACATTTTATTTTTATTTTTAAAATTATTTGGAAATAAGTCTGGAAAAGTAAAGGCATGCAAAATAAAAATTAATAAAAACATTCCTGTAATTTGTATTTTGCATGATGATAAATAGCTATGACCAGCATTTACATAGAGATAGCAGTTACCCCACAGGAGGTACTTTCGCATAATCCAAGTAACTGAACCTCCATAGGAACTAAAAGAAGGACTCTCCCATTGAATTATAATTAACAGAATTGTAAGGAAGAATAGTTATCTAGCTCCCAGCTGCACTACATTTATCTGAAAAGATTACTATTTTCCTCATAATAAATTATCTATAAAATCAGCTGTCTTAATTCAGATAACTGCTAGAAGACACAAGCAGTATTACAATATACTGTAATACTGAAGATTGAGACAAGCATAGAAAAACAAAGATTTTTTTCCAAATGATCCTTAAGATAGGAGTTTCCAACTTCAAACTGATGTAGTAAAGAATAACAATGGACACAAGGTATCAGTTTCAAAGAACAGCCCCCCCCCAAAAAAAAAGAGTATATTGTACAATATGAAATATTGCACAATAGAGATGCCAACATCTAAGCCACT
Source organism: Calamaria suluensis (assembly GCA_032468135.1). Taxonomy (NCBI): domain Eukaryota; kingdom Metazoa; phylum Chordata; class Lepidosauria; order Squamata; family Calamariidae; genus Calamaria; species Calamaria suluensis. The sequence continues at coordinate 319,332 of JANHFP010003860.1, read as the reverse complement.
TTACCACAAAATTCCCTGTATTTTGCCTATTTAAAAAAATAACTATATCCATAACAACAATAACTATTAAGGGCATAGGCAAACCAGTGATTTTCATTATTCTCATTAAAAATGGTTGGCCAAATTATCTTTATATGGATAGGATGGGCATTCTTATATAAAACTAGCTGGGTGCCTGTGCTTCTTTATAAATATGTGATGGGGATTGATAAATCAATACTTACAGCTTGAAAATTAATGAGTAGTTATAGTTGGCCTCTCCTCTCCCCTTCTCTCCCTCAGCCTTTCTGACAGAAACATGTCCTATCCTATCCCGTTCTCTCCCTCAGCCTTGCCCCACAGAAGCCTGTCCTATGCTACCCCGTTCTGTCCAGAGTTATTTTCAAGTTGGGAGGGGGAGTAGAACATCTAACTAATTAGCAACAGAGCGAGTTATAATAATATAGGAAATACTAATGCTCTGATGGTCGTTTTGAAAAACCCTTTCTTAGTGAGCACCTAGAAGCCAAGAGGAACATATGTGCCAAATTTTAAGTTTGTGGGCTTTACGGTTCTGGAGAATTCATGATTATGTGGTTTTTGCTCTTATAAATATAGATTTACAATGCAATTGTAATTATATAATACAATTTACAATCTCTGCTAGTATCTATATAAATAGAAGCAATTCAAAACCCATACAAACACACAGAATCCAGTGTTTACAAATGGCTAACATCTCTATATAGTGGTCCCCAACCTTTGGGGCACCAGAGACTGTTTCCATAGATAAGAGAGGCCATAGTTTTGCATGCTGCCTACATCCTGCAGATGGGGCTCCCCTTGTTTGTATGGACTAGTTTCTGGCATGACGTGGACCAGTGCTGGTCCACAGACTGGGGGTCAGGGACTCCTGCTCTATACCATCCAAATGAGGGGGGGAGACTTTTCATCTAAGAAGAAGATAACATGCAATTAATGAATAGAAGTAATTACTTCCCACTACCCTTTGTGTACTGAAGAAAAATCACTGATTATGATATGAATAAGGCTTTTATCTAAGCAACAAACACTTTAAATCCACAGATTTCATAAGCAAATACACAGCCATGTTCTCCCAAAACATTTTTGTTTTTGTTTTGTTTTTTTGACATTCAAAAGAGAGTTGGTTGGTTTCAGGTCCACATTATATAGTTTCACTAAGTCCACCAAAGTAATTTGCCTGTAAGATATTTTAGAAAACTGCTCACATATGCTTATTAACTTAATTATGATTGAAATGAGAGGCAGAATGAAAAATGGCAGAAATAATTACTGCCAGTTCATAGGAAAAAAATTAATACTAGTTACATGATACCAGATGAGCCTGAAGGGTACAAAAAGCCCAAAACTAAGTCAGAAGCAATATTTATGCATTAGCAAAAATTATTAAAGAATTATATATTTATTAGAAGATGTGTTCCATACATGATTAAAGAAAATATTTGGTCTTATTTCATATTTAAAATATTTAATTCAGTATTTAAACTCTTCTAGTGTATTCAAGAGACTTTCTTTTTTGACCAAGATGTAAAGCAAACAAAGTGTGAAAAAGTAATAAGGATACATCAATGATAGTTATCTTTAAAAATATTAAGAAGAAAGTGTCAGATCCTGTGGAGTATTGACAGGAAAAAATCTCTTCCTAAGAGTTCACTTTTCTTTTGAAAACACCTAATGAGGTTCTTTCAGGAAATATTAAACTGAAGCAGACAGCTGAAGGAATAAGAACAGTGGTGACTACTATTAAGACTTTTTTTAAGATTAAATTAATATTTTGCCTTTCCTTCTTTCATAATTTTACAGAAGAGCTGCTTTGAAGATATTTCTTCAATTACTTTCTTTTTTTCCCACAGATACAGAGACCTTCACACTATTATCTCTTCCTGTCTGAATGAAATGTGATTTTCTATAAGTGCTCTCGAGTTGCTGCAGGTAACAAAGTAAGAAAACATCTAATGGGAAAGATGTTTTTTCTACTGATTATATTTTCTACTCAAGTTTTTAAAGGAATAGAAATTTTCAATAAAGGCTTCAGTTGCCTAAAAATAACTTGGAAAAATGTAACTAACTGTAAAGCAAACTTGGTTTAATATATTTGTGGGATGGGGGAAAAAGAAATGTAAAATGAAGAATTAAATAATGCTATTGAAAAAACAAAAAAAAACCAGGATTATTTATAAAATAATACAAGAAAAATATAATGAAATCTTAAATATGAAAGCAGACAATGCCTTATGATATCCATAAGAAAACATCAGGATAACAAGTTGTAAAACAAGTATTCTAAGTACTGAGAAATCAGATAAGTCCATCTACAAATAGAACTCAGGTCATTTTCCTCCAGTTACAGGATAATTATGCTCAGTACTCTTTCCCATATAAAGTACTCTATTTTCTATTAAGAGGGCTAGGCCTTTTGAATTTAAGAGGTCCAATGCATTATGGTAGTGCTGCACTTGCAAACTGCTATTGGATTATGACCAGTGTATGTATGTATGTATATATGTATGTATGTATGTATTCAAATTCAATAGGTTTACAGCCTATTAAAAACCATATCATACAAAACTTTAAAATTAAGTAATTAAAATAATTAAATCGGGCTGTTCGACGTACTAAAAACCAATTTAAAACCTATTAATTTTTAAAACCCATTAATTTAAAACGCTTGATCATCCCAGGCCAGCCTGCTGAAAAAGGAGGACAACACAACACAACACCATGCACACCAAGCCACGCCCACAGAACTGTTAGTAAAAAAAAATTGGATTTCACCACTAGTGTAACCACCCCAGTTCTTTTCTCACTTATTCTCCTGAAATAAATCCTTCTGATGTCTTCCCTTTGCTTCTGCTCACAAAACGTGAAATGTAGCCATTGAAACCCAGCTTCTCTCATTGGCGTGCGTCGGTCGAGTATTGAAAAACTGCCTAGGGTAAGAAAGGTTCCTGTGCATAAAATCAGTGGAGACCAGTTGTGATTTTTCTCCAGTTAAATGAAATGCTTATGTGTGATGTCTTATGTCTTAGCCAGAAACTCAGAAAGTTACATGACAGGTGAATGCAGCTTACTAATGGCCTATGGAGGAATGATAAAGGCACTTACTTGTTTTCCTCAGGTGAGCAAGAATTATGTGGGAGGGGCCTTGTGGGAAACCAAAGATCTGTTCTCTACCAGCACAATTTACGAGCTGATCTGAGGGACAATGTTGTGCCATAGCAAAACTCAGAGCTTGCTGCTGCTGCGACTAACCAAACTGATTATTTTTAGTTTTACCCCAGCATTCAGCTAAACTCTCTTGAAAGAAAGATTTGCCTCTGGCCCAGACTGAATGAATTTCTGCTGTGCTAAGACAATTTTGAAAAGTGATTATGGCCAGATGATCTTGTTGTCATAGAAACCAAAATCATTTCCCCCCCATTAGCAGCATAGCATTTTCTAAGCTCATCCAACCGTCACTGTGCCAACATCACAGTAATGGAAACAGGCTTTATATCAACTCCACAATGGCTGGGTGATGTTATAAAGATGCTATAAGTCACAAGAGAAGGAATGGTCTAACTGCATTAATTAATCTTCTCCTCTTGCAGACCAGACCAAAAAAAAAAACCCACACCTTCTAAGTTGAAAATCTCAAAAGCCCTTTCTTCACGAACAGAGGCATCTGCCATCAAAGGGTGACATCATGACGCACCCTGGCCTTTCGTATTTGAATCCCAATATTTCAGGTCTGTAAATCACATTAGACTCTGCCACAATGTCATAACACGAGCCTTGTCATTTGTCCCGTCCCCCTTTCCCTCCTACAGATGGTCTCAACTTACAACCACAATCGAAACAGGAACATTCATCTCTAGATGAGGTGGTAGTTGAGTGAGCACCTTTCAGGCAGTGGTCATTAAGCAAAACCGTCACAGTTGTTAAATGAATCGCATGGACATTAAATAAATTCAGCTGTTCCCACTGGATTTGCATGCTGGAAGCCAGCTGGGAAGGTCACAAATGGCGGTTACATGATCCAGGGATACTCCAACCACCATCAATATGTGCTACATAGATACTAAGCACCCAAATTGCTGCAACAGTAGTAAGGACATGGACAAGTCATTAGTGAGAGGACTGGGCTTTTTTCACCACCTTCAAAACTTGGAATGGTGGCTAAACAAATCATGGTTCTCCTTGTACTGCTGCTTTATTGTAAAGCTATGTTAACAGAATCTTGCATGTTTGAAAGTACAAATCTCCTGCAATCTCCTTTACAGCCTGAGGAATTAAGAAATGTCCCTCCTGAACAGGTTCTGACAGGTTCTGGAGAACCAGTAGTGCAAATTTCGAGCAGTTTGGAGAACCGCCAAATACCACCTCTGGCTGGCCCCAGAATGGGATTGGAATGGAGATTTTGCAAAATCCTTCCCCCTACTACTCCTACCAAGCCACGCCCACAGCAGTAAGATCTGAGTAAGATGTTTCTGAGATAAGGCTAAGATGTACCCTTTCTTATCCGATTGTTCCCTGAGTAGCATCTCTTTCTGCCATTTTTCAAAGTCATTTACTTAATATTACAAATCACTGTTGAGCTGAAGGACACAGGGCACATCTTTGAATCAGCAGTAAATTTCACTAGCATGAAATCTGATGTCTCCATTCCTTAACACAAACCCTAACAAACCGTATGAGGTTTACCTCATGAGTCTGTCCTTTGACAGTGAGGGAATGAGGCAATATCAACTTGGATACAACTAAGGATGATTTAGACTTCTCTTACTCATGGTCCAAGGAGCGTAGGAAGATAACATACCAGGGGAGGGAAAAAAAGGAATTGCTGGTGAATGTTTGCCAAAGGTCTTAAGGCTGCATAGGAAGTCTGAATTCCTTATGTACTCTCAAAGAAAAATATATGTATTTGTTGCATTTATTTTCATGTGTTCATTATTTATTATATTTATTAGTCATTCTGGTTTGGGTATGTCTATACTAATGAAAAGAAGGACTAGGGGGAGACATGATAGCACTGCTCCAATATTTAAGGGTGAGAGGATCAAACTATTTTCCAAAGCAGCAACAGGCAAGACAAGAAACAATGGATGGGAACTAACCAGGGAAAGAAGCAACTGAAAACTAAGGAGAAAATTCTTATGGTTAGAGCAATCAATCAATGGAATAGCTTGCCTTCAGAAGTTGTAGGTGATCACTGGAGGCTTTCAAGAAGAGACTGGACAATCATTTGTTTGAAATGGTATATGGACTCCTGCTTGAGCAGGGGGTTGTACTCCATAAGTTGAAGTCCACAAGTCTTAAAGTTACCAAGGTTGGAGAGCCCTGTACCAGAAGACCTCAAAGTTCCCTTCCAACTCTATTATTCTTTGTTGTAAGTGCCAAGAACAAAGTTAATAATCAGATTAGCAAACAACCCCTCTTGCACCCAAGCATTAAGAAGAACAAATAGATTTTGAAGAAATTCTCGGTTTTGAAAGTTACTTGGGCAACACTTGAACTAATATGACTGTTTTTAATTCTGGAATTAAGCGGAAGGACAATGCTAAAGCTGTTTGGTTTCAAGCTATTTGATTTCATGCATGAGCAAAATATGAAGGGTTGTGGGTTTTTGATATTGTTGTTTTTTGTATAGGTGATGGCTAAAATCAGCTCTCTGTTTCCATAGATATGTGGACAGCTCATGGAAAGTCACTTGTATAATGCTGGCTCCTGTACAAAAAGAGCTGTTGGCTCTCTTCAGGGATGATGAAATTGATTCTCTCAATCCTAGACTGAACATAAAGAGAGAACCCTTTTCTTTTATTTTCTTTTGTTTTGCTTTGTTCTATTAAATTTATTATAATTGTCCACCACAAAAATATTCTAATCAGTCTAAAATTTAAGACAACAACATCATCATCATCATCATCATCATCATCATCATCATCCAGCTTGAAGTTCCCATCCCGATTGAAAATAAGCAATCAATCATTATTTCACAGCTATATTATATAGGAGTCAGACCTAGGAAATGTATATATATGCCTCATCTTTCTCTCTGTGTTACTTTATTGGATTCTTACCTATGATCTATCAAATTTTACTGTGAGAATCGTCTGTCATTAACTGCTGATAAAAGTTTTAAAAAAGAGGATATTTTCCTCATAACTATATCTAAACTTTTCTATTGTTTTTTTTAATTGTGTGATTAATCAGAAATACTTCAGTCTATTATGCCAGACATCCCCCAACCCCTAGGCCAGTGATGGCTAACCTTTTTGCCATTGCATGCCAAATGTAGGGGGTGCCCGGGGAGGTTTGCATGTCTGCATGCCCACACCCATAATTCAATTCACCCCACCCTCCCTAGAAAGGCTGTGGAGCCTAGGGAGAGTGAAAAACAGGCCT
>JANHFP010003860.1:282826-293507 GCA_032468135.1 Calamaria suluensis | reverse complement strand
ACCCCTGGGGTGGGCATTTGAGGTTTGGCAGGACCAGATCCCTTTTCCCACTGCCCTGAGCTTCTTTACTTTATTTGTTTATTTATTTAATTCATCAACAAGTACAAGGAAACAAGTAACAGCATAAATAGAGACATTGGCACAAAAATTGGTACAATTAAAGATATAAATAGGATAGAACATGGAATTACAATTAAAATAGCTTATGATATAATATGAAAATATTGAAATTAACCAAGAGATTAGTATATATTAAAATATATGAATTGCTTGAAGTAGATTATGTATAACCTTGAACCACATGGTTTACATTTCCTTTTACCTTTTACCTTTTTATATGGAAAATAACAATAAAAATATATTTTTAAAAAAAGATATAAATAGGTAAAACTTAGCCATAAACAAATGGGATGATTACAAATAGATGGGAACAGTAGGACAGAGATGGTAGGCATGCAGGTATACTTATGCATGTCCTCTTAAGGACCTCTTAAAAAGCATGCATGGTTCACAGTAGACAGTTTAAGGGGAAAAGCACAGGGATTGGCAAGACTAACAACAGGATTAGGTAGGGTGTTCCAGAAATTTATAACTCTATTACAAAATTCATACTTTCTACAGTTTAGATGAGAATGATTTAAATTTGAATCTATTGATAGCCCTTGTGATGCTGTAGCTGAAATTAAAATACTTGTTTACAGGTAGGGCATTTTGGTAAATAATCTTATGAACTAAGCATAGATCAGAACATAGACGGCGTAGTTCGAGGCTGTCCAGACCTAACAGTTAAAGCCTGGTGGTATAAGGAATTTTATTTCAAGCAGAGGATTTGAGTACTCTTTTAGTGAAATATCTCTGGAGCCTCTCTATTGCAGTGATGTAGATATTGCCGAGTATGATCTTCCCATGCCTAGAGTAGTTACTCTGTACATGCTCAGATATGGCAGTGATTCACCTGACAAAGCATGTTTTCCACATGTCTGCTGTCATTGTGAGGATCTCTCTCTGCTCAGTGGCAGACTGCACTAATCCTTTTCATGCAGGAATGGAAAACATTCTATCTAGCTTTTATTCTTCAAAAATAAAGCTAGCTGCCTATGTTCTCTTTTTTATCGATTGCTGGTGAAAGTGTGTATGTTTTGTCACAAACGCTTTGCAGAATTATGTATGTATTTAACTTTAAGAGAAGGTAAAAAAAAAGCTGGTTGTAACTTAAAAAAATATTCTCCTGCATTTAAGTTGTTGTTGTTTCAATCTCACAGCATTTAAAGGGGGGGGGAGAGACTCTGGCTAAGATTGTTCAGTTTCTTGCTAAACAAAACCAGGGATCGGATCAAAAGGAATGAAGACTTTTTTTTGGCATCAATTAGAATGTTCATAATTGGCATCAATATGGGACTTTTTACATCTTCTTAGAAACAGTATTAAATAACACAGACAAACAAATGGCCTTACATACTGTAGAGGCATATCAACTATGCAAACTTTTAAAAGGTACTGAATGTCATTTGGAATGTTCTAGACAAGTCACAGTCTGAATCTTTTCTTGGATCATTTTTATATTGTCTTACTAAAGAGTCTAGTAATCCGTATCCAGTCAACTTTGGCCCTACGTCTACTTTAAATAAGCCAAAAATCTGTCCATCACATTTAACTTTTATTGCCTTCATGCTGCCTAGTTTTAGTGCAAACTGACCAGTAATAAACATCACATACAAATGGAAAGGATTGTCTATTGAATTTGAAATGTATTCTAGAATGGCAAACTTCTCTATTTCTGGCATCAAATTCAAGATATTTGAAACATCGTTTGTTGGCTAATAATTAATAATGAAATTAAAAAGATGACTAATGCAAATACATATATAAAAGCCTGTGAATATACTTATATGGATACCCTGGCTGACTATTCAAGTCAACAGAAAATATTTACTAGAATACAAACACATTAAAGAAGTGAGCAGATTAAGTCATCCTTTCAAAAAAAATACAGTAGTTGGCTAATTACCTAGCAAGGATGCAGAAACTCCTGTCTGATCTGGCCTGCTGACTAAGCCCATCCATCAAAGACAAAAGTAAAAACTAAAGTTGAATTGAGTTCAACTGTAGTTAATTACGGGAACCGCTGTAATTTTCCTAGCAATATCTTTCTCTACAGTTTTTTTTTCAATGCCCTATTCAGCTGCAGAAACGTCTTTAGAATCAGAGGCTTTCATCCAAATGTGTTGTGCTGTCAGCTATGACTCCGTACATGCGTATGACAGAATCAAGAAACAGACTCCTTGTCACAAAAAAACCCTCTTTATTTACCTCCTGTGAATTAATTGCATTCACCCACCAAAAAGTCCAGGCAATAGTCCTTCAAGGAGAAGACTGCAATGACAGACCTTATCAGTTCCTTGCAATAATTTCAAAGCAGCGAGCTCTGATCGGAAAGGCTGCAAATTAAGTTCTGGCAAGTAGTCTTTGTGGCACGAAACACAATGAGCAAAATCTTCAGAAATAACAACTGTTGTCTCCTACAACAACCATTTCACTTTCCTTCTATTTAATCTCCAGCCAGGCCTCAACTTCAGCCCTAGCACCACTACTGCCACTCAAAATGGCCACCTTGTGCATCCCCCAAAGTATACAAGCCTTTAAAGAAGTGTGTGGTGTTCTCTTCCTGTTAACAAGCCCCTGCAATCTACTCTAGGCTGATCCATGACATGCTATGACATTTTGGGTGACAAAACAGCATTTATGCCAGCGTTCACCAACTGTATTAACTGTATATAATATTCTAAAGGCTAGCTTTGCCTGGTACTAGCAGGTATCAGGCAAAGCTAGTTTTATGAATATTATATTTCAAATACCCACAGAGATGGCTGTTTATTTTATTTGTTTGTTAAACATATATAACATAGCAGGTATAAGTATATACATAAACATAAACAAATGAAGTAAGTACAGATAAATAGGGACGGTAAGACAGGGATGGTAGGCGTACTGGTGCATTTAGCACACCCCCTTTATGGGACTTCTTAAGAATGGGGTGAAGTCCACATTAGACAGTTTAAGATTGAAGTTGTGAGGGTAAGATGTTGTAGCGGACAATTTTGTGTACTATATGCTTAGATTGGACTTCAGGTAGCACAGTTCCAAATTGTCCAAGCCCAGAAGTTCAAGTCTGGTGGCATAAAGGATTCTATTGTGAGTAGAGGAGTGGAGTATACTTCTTGTGAAATACCTCTGGACCTGCTGAATCAGTGGTGGGTTGCTCCTTGTTTGGACCAGTTTGCGCGATCCGGTAACAGTGATGCTGTGATGTCACCGAACCAGTTCTATGCGACCAGGAGCTGGGCCCTCCCATCTGGCCCGGCAAATTTTTTACCTTTATTTGCCTGTTTTTTTCCAGATGAATTGGCTGATTGCTGTGCCTGACTGTTCCAAAATTATTCTGAGCAGGCACAGAGCACACATATGGCACATGCATGCAATGCATGCTCTACTGCGCATGCTCATAGCACATATATGGCATGTGTGCACCATGCATGCTCTACTGCACATGCTCAGAGCGCACATACATCATACACACACTGTGCATACTCTACTATGCATGCTTGGAGAGCATGCATGGTGTGCACACACGCAAGGTGCGCACGGCAATCGTGAGACTAGAGAACCAGTAGTAAAGGTAAGTAGAACCCATCCCTGCACTGAATCGTCTTAATGTCTGATATACTGTATGGATTCCAGGCAGAATTTTGTGTTTGAATTTTGTCTTACATGTTTCCATTATAGTTCTCCCTTGTAGGACAAAAGCTGAAGGAACAAGCTTAATTGAGGGTAAAAATATTACATGCTTGAAGTCCTGACAAGGGATCTGTGGAAGAGAGCTCTAGAATCAAAATGCCACTTACGTTGTTGCTGTATAATAAACTTCTTACAAATCTAATGCCATCGAGATGGTATTCCATTGAATCATAATATCTAGGCTTATAGAAAACAGTTGTCCAAAATTATTTCTTCTATGTCAGTCTGCCTCAACACTGTAATAACAGAAAGTGCAGCTGCTTAGGAATTGGTGTTACAGTATGTACTTCTGTTAAGCTTTCTTTTCTAACTGAGCCATCAATTCTGGTTTAATCTCAGTCCTATATGTACAGAGCACAGAGAAATAGTCCAGTTTTCAGTTTATCAATGAATGTCATTATGGCCAGTCTTTCTCTATCTAGCTGGTAAGCCAGACAGAGAAAAATATATTTCTCTCTCTGGAGATCAGTTGGCCCTCCATTTATAAAAATGCATTCTGATTCCTTTCAAAGGGAATCTAACTCTGTTCAGAAGGCTGTTAGGAAGCATAAAAGCTTATAATTTCATAAAGAGAGTTACCTATCAACAGGGCTTTTATGATATTGACATAGTCACAGTTTATAAATTCTCATACAGCCTATCTTTGCATGCAATATATAATCAAAGGTTTAAAAATAATGTAGGAATATGCCAATGTGTTTCTGTGGACAGAAATATGTCAAAAGCAATATGAGAAGAAGGTTGCAATTAGGAAAGGAAAACATGCTACCTTCTCATGCAAAACAGGATTATTGCTTAAGAATAATTGGGAAATACCTCTTCTTGCAATGAAATTCCTGATTATGACCAGTCATCATTTCCTAACATTTTAAATATATGTTTTGTTGGATAAGCATATCAAATTGTAAAAAGCAACTGGAATCTGGCTTTTTAAAATAATACATTTAATTAACTCAGTGTATTTTTAACCGTGACCCAGAGATTTACTATACTATACCTAGATACTGAGAAACAGATTTCATTTTCATTCAATGTTGTTGCTATATAAAGCAGTAACTCTTAGCTTTATTTTTTGCTAAATCTGTATTTCTCTAAATTGTTCAATGCAACGTGGAAGTTATCTTAAACCCATCAGGGCAGCTAGAGACTTTTAATTCATTTCAGTGAGTTCATTTGTTGACAGATTTCCATTGCAAAGAACAGCTCATGAATGCTAGTCATGAGAAAGACTGGAAAACATCACATTATTTAATTATATTGTAAGTTCTCTGCATTTAATTAAAACTGTTTTTCCTGGGCATGTGATTCACATGTCCGTTAACAGAGTTTCATTATTTGATAAACTGATTTTGAATTTCCACATGGATATGCTTTGTTGAAACATATAGCAGTGAACTTTGAAGATAATAAATGAGCTGAAAACTTTCTAATAAGCTCACCCAATCCTGTTGAATTTACTGATATGAACACATGGTCTAGTTTTGCTAGCTGGGTAGTCTAATTCTACATCTGCTAAGGAAGGTGACATCATCCTTGGAACTGTTAGTCTATGTGACACTGGTTTCAGTAGGTGTTTGGGGAGGGGGAGGTTGAAGTGAGTCCAATGCTCCTACTCAAGCTCAACCTAACAAGAGAAGCATTGCCCTGTCTGGAGCTAAAGAACAATCTGATGGATCTACTGCACAGTCCTAGCTGAGTGAAGAACAGGTGCCAGCTATGACCAGAAATATCCAATTGCATACCAGTTGTACCTATTCCTGGATCAAGGAGCTCTCCTTATAATCCCTTATGCCTGGGTGTGTGGACTCTTATAATGGATTCCATCTGAGTCTACCTTTGAAGACCACTTGGAAACTGTAATTTGGCCAGAATGCAGCAATATGAGCAATTATGGACCAATATTGTTATGCCCATGAAACAGTTTTGGTCTGCATGCTTTATTCGTTACCACCAATACTTACTTACTTCTTGATGGAAGTAAAATGCTGGCTCTTATCTCTAAAGCCCTACATGGCACAAGCCCAATTATCTGAAGGCCTAACTATCTTCCATGGTTTCTGTCTACCCTGTGCAATCAGGACAGGGGTGGCACACTCCACGTTCCATCAATCAAGCATCGTCATCTAGCAGAATTCAGGAACAGTGCCTTATCCATCATAGTACCTGCCTTCTGGAACAGTATCCACACATACATTTAAACTGTTCCTACCCTGCCTACATTTAGCAAACCCTAATTCTTTCCTCAGGCCTTGAGATAGGATGGTTTGGGGAATGGGTGGGTTCTACTTACCTTTACTATCAATTCTGTTGTCTGATGATTTCAGTGCATATTTGCATGTGTGCGCTCTGTGCATGCACAGTAGAGCATGTATGATGCATGTGCACCGTGTGTGCCCTCTTCGCATGCTCAGAATCATACAGCCACGGCAATCAGCTGCTTCAGCTGCCCAAAAATAGTAAGATAAAGCTCAAAAAATTTCCAGGGTGGGTGGCAGGACCCAGCTCCTAGTCACAGAGAACCGGTACGGTGACGTCACACCATCACTGCTACTGGATCACACGAACCGGTCCAAACCAGGAGCAACCCACCACTGGTTTGGGGCCCATTCGGGGTGTAGTTTGAGGAAGAGACATTTTATTGTATGCTCTGGGCAACTATTGTCCTTTGCTGAAATTCAAACAAATAAGCCATCAATATTCAGAAGTTCAGACAAATCAGAAATTCAGACAAGATTCCTAAATTTAGACAAATTCAGACAAGTCAGCCATCAATAAATATATAGGGATAAGCCATACTTACCCATCTTTCTAAACAAACAATAAAAAATATTTTTTTAAAAATCCAACCTTTCCAGCAGTCAATACCAAGATAAGATCGGTGTTGCCTTAATACAAAATATTCAAGCATAAAATAATGCCCTAGTCAAGGAACTACCAAGCAAAAAACCCAAACTCCACACTGGCAGGACAAGGTATTGTATATAAACAGGGAGCAAGCCCACATCACTTTCATCAATGATGTTATCTAGTTGGGTAATGAACCATCAGTAAGCAAATAACCAAGGTCAGAGAGTACCCAGGATGCCACATGTTACCTTCTGACAGGCTAGTTTCCACCAAGGTCCTCCACTTTGGTGGGAACTAGCCTTTCAATCTGATTGGCTGCCACTGTAGACAGCTTCCCTATAAAAGGGGAAGCTGCAAAACAGCCTGTGCTGAGTTTGTACAGAGAGAGCATTGATAAAGAGCTGTTAGTCGGATGGTGTCTCTGCTTCCTTCTTGCCCACAATTTAACACCACAGTTTGCTGAATCTGCTATGTCTCTTGCCTTTTTAAATTTGTAACATGTCCAAAGTCAATCTGGAGTCAGACAGTCCGAGAAATGTGCTAAATAAATAAATGCCTGTTTAGTGGATTAGAAGCAGGGATAAATCACAGAGCCAGAGAGAGTGAGAAACAGAATCTAAACTCAGTAATGCAAAACACATGGTCAATCACTGCAGAGCTTGACGAGAAACATAGATGAGCTTGTTCGAGAAGAGTATCTGCCTGGTGCTTTTCAGTTGCTTAAATTTCAGCGAACAGAGACTTCCAAAAACAACTCTGTAAAGGAAGTGAGTTGAAGTGAGCATGTGCAACAAGTGGCAAGCTGCTAGTTCTCAGCATAAGCCTCTCTGATGTAAGAAAGAGAAGTCACAACAATGAATATTGCAATGTTGCTTGAAATTATTTTCAACCTTCTTTAATTCTTTTCTAATCCTAATATACAGGAAGAGTTTTGAATAATAATGATAGTGAATTTCTTACTCTTCTCAAGCTAGGACAGTGATGAATAACCTTTTTGCCATGTGCGTACCACCCTCCCTCGCTCTCCCCCACTTTTGGTACACAATAGCTCAGTGGACTTGGTAGGCCCATTTTTTGCTCTCCCCGGGCTCCAGGGCCCCTCTAGGAGCCTGGGGAGGGTGAAAACAGCCTCCCTCCCAGAGGGCCCTCTTGAGACCCAAAACTGCCCATTTTCTGACTGGAGCCTGGGAAGAGCAAAAAACGGGTCTTCTAGTCCCTTTGGAAGTTGGCAAATGGGCCAACTCCAGTCTCTGGAGGGCCTCCAAGGCTGTTTTTGCTCTCCCCAGTCTCCTAGAAAAATGAGCCTTCCCCACCTCCTGCAGGCCCTCCAGAGGCAGGAAACAGCCTGTTTCCCTACTTCCAGTGGGCCCAGAAGGCGTGAAAATCAGCATGCCGACATGCACATGCGTGCCGAAGCTGAGCTCACATGCCCACTGGTATGGTTCCATGTGCCACCATCACAGACCTAGGCTTTACTTGATTTCTCTTGATGAAAATGAGTATTGTTATCAAACCCTTCACAATCAGGTGAAAAAGTCTGAAAAAGTCTACATAGTAATCTTGGGAAACTCGGTTCTTAATTCTTCTGCTTTAAAGCTTAAAGCTTCTGCTTTAACGAATGCAAACCCACCATTTGGGGTTTAGTGGGGATTGGTTTTACTCCCAAATTGTTGCCACTTTTTAATGTTGCTATTTTTATTTGTTTTTAATCTGCTTTTTGTTCTCAGTCAACCATCCAGAGTCATCTGCAAGTGGCAGCCTTAGAAACTGACTACATAAATAAGGCAGGGGTTATTCAGGTGTCAGGTTAGAGCACTGAAATAAATAGCTGAGATAAATCATATGGTAGCACAATGACTGTTGCTCTAATTTAAAAGTGAAGAAGCCTATAACCATTCATAACTGTTGGCCATGCTGACGCAAGCTATTGGTAATTGATCTGGTAACATTTGAACACCCATAACTTCTCCATTCCCAATTTTATTTTTTATTTTATTTATTTAATTTGTCAACAAGTACAAGGAAACAAGTAACAGTATAAACATAGACAATGGCACAAAAATTGGCACAATTAAAGATTTAAATAGGCAAAACATAGCCATAAACACATGGGATGATTACAAATGGATGGGAACAGTAGAACAGGGAGAGTAGGCACTTATGCACGCCCCCCTTAAGGACCTCTTCAAAAGCATGAAAGGTCCACGGTAGACAGTTTAAGGGAAAAGGTACGGGGATTAGCAAGACTAACAACAGGATCAGGTAGGGCGTTCCAAACATTTATAACTCTATTGCAGAAGTCGTACTTCCTAAAGTCTTAAATTAAATTACAGCCTAAATTTTTAGGAAACAGGCCTTTTTCCTTGCAAGCCTACCTCACACACAATTGTTCTTCAGTGTTTTCTGGATGATAGTCTCGTGAACAGTAGCACTTGCCAATGCAAGAGATACTTTTAGTTCCTTGGATGTTATCTTGGAGTTCTTTGACAACTCTCAGAATATTACATACCTTACTCTTGGTGCAATCTTGGTTTGACCACTTCTGGGGAGAGTAACAAGAGTGTTGAATTGCCTCCATTTGTATACTGTCTGTCTGAAACTGGACTGGTGGAGTTCAAATTCTTTGGGAAATAATCTTGTAATTTTTTTTCCAGTCTGGTAAGCATCAACGATTACTTTTGGATGCCATTGGAAATCTCCCTTTTTTGAACCATGACACATTTCTAGACATCTATATTGTGAAGATCAAGCTTCAATAGTGAATATCATAATTCTGTTCTTTAAATAAGGCTCAACCCACCCATACTCATTCTTCAGTTTCACTCCATTGATCGAAATGCCTGACTATATATATATATATATTAGAATGAATTGATGATCATCATAAGCACCAAATACAACTGTAATCCATGGATAGAAGCTGATAAGAATTGGATGTCAATTCTCATTTTAACATTGGTTCCAGATCAATCATGAGCTCATCCAATGGCAGGTCCTACAGTCGCCACATGGCTCTGTTATCAAAAGAAGAGAATAGTTAATACCCTGTTTTCCCCAAAATAAGACATCCCCTGATAATAAGGCCAATTGGGTTTTTGAGTGCATGGCAATAAGGCCAAGCACTTATTTCAGGGTTTAAAAAAAATATAAGACAGGGTCTTATTTTTGGGAAAACATGGTAGCTTCATGGCTGTCCCTCTCCACTGACCTGGCTGGGGTCTTCAGTGATCGGTTTCACAATTCAGTGAAGAATGGGTAACAGATTCTTCCCCCTCCATGCCCAAACACATCCTCAAGTACACATAGAGATGTGAGTGATAAGACAGTTTGACCTCTTGATCTGAGACTTCCTCCAACAGTTATGTGAGGTCCTACCTGAGCTAACAACTTAAACACTCCAAGAAAATAATAGACCAAATAACTAAGATCAGCTTTTGACAGGCTGGAAAATAGCCTCTCTGATCCCAGAGGATCAGAACAATATCAGCTGGTCAAAGCTAATAGTCTTTCTCTTTCTGCAGCTCTCATTCTCTTTCAGATGAAGTGCTGGAATGGTATGACAGCCAAAGAACTCCAGGCTTTCTTTAATGATGTTGATACATTCTAATTTAGTTACTGGCTTGGTTGCAGCACAAAAACCACCTTAGTCACCATGATGGATGGTTGGGGAAAGGGCTAAGGGAAAACTAATTCCCCTACAACTCCCAGCAACTTTCAGCACCATCCATCATCGTATGCTCTGGGTGCTATGCTCTCTGCATCAAGAATGGGAGATGCAATGTTTGATGGTCCCATTCATGCTTCAGGGAGAAGACCGCAAAAGGAGACCTAATCCATAGAGTTTGAATGTTCCTGTGGTCATGGGCAGGGGGTGAAATCCCCCCGGTTCGGACCAGTTCTGCGGAGCCGGTAGCAATGGCGTCAGGTGGTTCGGAGAACCGGTAGTAAAAATCCCTGGTGTTTTTTTTTCTTTTTATTGCTATTTGTTTCTACCTAATTTTTTGCTGGATTAGGTTAAAAACAAATTGCTTTAAGATAA
>JANHFP010003860.1:233116-244346 GCA_032468135.1 Calamaria suluensis | reverse complement strand
CTGTAACCCTTGACATGAGTGATATCAAGTTGGCCATGTCAACCCTGCCACATGACCACCAGGCCATACACAGTCACGTGACCACCAAGCCATGCCCATGCCCACACTCACATGACCACAAAATCGCACCCACACTCACGTGACCAAGCCATGCCCACACTCATGTGACCACCAAGCCTTGCCCACAAATTAAGCCACACCCACAGAACCAGTAGCAAAAAAAATTAGAACCCACCACTGTGTAAGACCCCTGCCCAATGAACTAAACATTACTATAATTCTCATCCAGCAATGCTTAGACAGTTGTCTAAGAGTTGTCATAGCAAAAAAATACCTGTATTTCCTGAAAAAATTAGATGCTGCTCCATTCAAAAGTAAGAATCTCATTTCCCACATTGCCTAAAGTGTATTTATATATTTACTTTGAGGTTTCTGCAACTCAGATCCAGTATGGCTGTGTAATTGAATATTAACTAAATTACAAGAAAAGGTAAACAGTGACTCTTTCAATTCTCCTTAAAGGGCAGTACCACCTAGTGGGGATTGATTGCAGTAGATTTGCAGAGCAGAAAAACCATTATCAAGAGGATCCTAATACATTTGAAATAAGATAAATTTGAAAGCATATTGCTTTAAACATTTTATTTAATTTCTGTCTTTATTTTAAACCAGGCTGCCCAACAAAATTAAAATTTGATACATCCCATGAACCATGCTGGGCTTGATAACCCCTTTTTGTATGCACCAGAATGAAATAAACTTTTTGAGCTTCGTATGAAGTTGTCTGCATAATAATTAGTGTAATAGAGTTTTAGAAATGAAAAAAAAATCTTTAAACCTTATTATTAAATAGCTTAATTGTGATGATCATTGAGAATAGTTTTAATCTATTGCAATACGATTATCAGTACAAGTATAATGTTTTGGTGGATATATTCCACTCACCAAATGATTTCATAGGTTCTATCAGTTTTAATGTAAATGTCTGACCCTTCTCCAAGTCCTTTAAATTCTTAGCAACTTCATAATGACGATGGCTTGCTACATTTGTTCCATTTATAGATTCTATGTGGTCACCAACACATACCACTTTTATTTGGTCAATAAGACTTCCTGGTTTAATTCTCTGCAGATAAAAACATACATGTAAAAACAATAATTTTACAAAAACCTGTAAAAACAATAATTTTTCATATATTATGACGAATGGAAAAAATAGTCTAGTTCACAAAATTATGAACTACAAATATGAACATGAACAGTCTCACACTTTTAGTCAAGATCCATCTATTCAAAATCCAATGGGAGATAGACAAGAGAAGAGATTTTCATTCTCTTTATACAGTATATCCAGGAAATTAAGACAGTAGTCTCCTGTGTCTTGAAGAAATTTTCAGGAGATTTGAGGGTATCATTAGAAAGAAGGGCAGGAAAAACCCAATGATGAAACATATAGTTATATACAAGGCTGATATAAAGAAAGCATACAAGGCAGTTCAGAATTTGTACTTAACAATCTATATTCCATAATTTCAAACTGCTATAATAATAATAAATGTACAGCACTCTTTGAGATCCTATGTGAAAGCCTTGCTTTCACTTCTTCTGCACTTGACAACTTTAGAAAAGGAATACTGATTTGCCTCCATTTCAATATAGGTTTTTTAAAATTGTATCGTTTATGACAAACGTTAACAATTTTGTTTGAGTCTATGTAAGTTACTTCTGAGGATAAGAGAATATGATCTAATTTTCATTTCCTTCTCAAAGGTAAACATGGCCATAGGGAGGTTGTAATAATCTAAACCGTTATCAAAGCCAAAATGTGGCAGAGCTGCTGGTGACTTTTCCAGCCTGGCGTTCAACGGTGCAGGAAAAGGGGCAGCAGAGAAGCTCCCCCAATGCCCTCTCCCCTCCGTGGGACTTTAACAGCCCAACATTTGCCGTGGCAGAAAAGGGGCGGCAGGCTGTTAAAGCCCCTGGGGAGAGTAGAGGGCATTGGAGGCACTTCTCCACCATGGCAGAAAAGGGGCAATGGAGAAGCTCCCCCAATGCCCCCTCCTCTCCCCGGGGACTTTAACAGCTCAATGTTTGCTGTGGCAGAAAAGGGGCAGCGGGCTCTTAAAGTCCCCAGCGAGGGGAGAGGGTGTTGTGGGTGCTTCTCCGCCATCCCTTTTCTTGCCATGGCTAAAGCTGGGTTGTTAAAGTCCCCAGGGGGAGGGCATTGAGGGCGCTTCTCCGCCGCAGCAAAAAAGGGGCAGTGGAAAACCTCCCCCTATGCCCTCTCCCCTCCCCGGTGAGGCATCCCCAAACTTCGCTGAAAGCTGGGAGATGTCAGGGAGCCCCTGCACCTCTCAGCTGTCAGTCGGGGTGATGCAATGGCAAGGGAGGGGTCAGGAGCAGTGATGCAATGACAAGGGAGGGGTCAGGAGCATGGCAGGGCCACAGGAAGGATCTGCTAGCTCCCTTCCCTACACCCTGGGATCCCAACATGCTTACCTGCCTTCCATGAGGCCTTCTTACAGGTCCCATGGCCAGGCCCGCTTGCCTGCCTTCCTCCCCTACCTCCCACTGCCTCTTTGTTTGACTGCTTACCTTTCCCATCAGATGGTCCAGACAGGAAGACAAGTTGATCAAAGTTTTTGGCAGCCCCCAGCCAGCCACTGTCTGAGCGCTCTGTGCATGCGAGCATGCATGGAAGAACACTCCATGCATGTGCAGCACGATTCAGCTTGCTTTTTTTTCCTTTTTTTTCTCAGAAAAATAAAAAAAATTGGTAAAAATCACACAGTTACTTGGGGGAGGGAGCCGGTTCACTGATGTCCTCCAGTCATTGCTACCAGATCGCGCGAACCAGTCCGAACCGGGAGCAACCCACCATTGATTTGGATGCTTGACATTACCTTTATGATGGTTGCAGTGTCCTGGGGTCATGTGAAATTTGCAAATTTCTGACAAGCAAAGTCAATGGGAAAGCCAGATTCATTTAGCAACCATGTTACTAACTTAACAACTGGAGTAGTTCACTTAACAAATGTGGCAAGAAAAGTCATAAAATGGGGCAAAACTCACTTAGCAACCTACATTTTTGGGCTCAATTGTGGTTATAAGTTGAGGACTAGCTGTATTCACTTCATCCCCAACCTACCTTTATGAAGGCACTTCCATTTCCATTATCAGTAATGGTAAGTCCAAGTGAATCTTCTGATTTGAAAACCTCCACTTCTTTTTTTATTCCTTTGACATGAGCAAATATAAAGTCTTCAAGACCAATTTGTACACCCAAAAGCTTGTTCATATCAATTTTGTGTGTATTCAATGTGCAAAACATGATCTATAAAGCCAAGAGGAAAACAGATGCATTTTAATTACTTTTCAAACAAATATCATTTTTTGAAATCATAGGAGACCTAAATAATTGTCCAATGGCAGCAAGTGCAAGTTATAGTATTCTATAAAAGTCACCATGCTATGTGTTACTGTGATTTCTTAACTCAAATTTGTATTAATTACAAAATCCATTCAATAACCAAAGCCTGTAACTTGTTGACAAGGTTTATTGCAAGAAGCAGAATAATTGCTATTTGATGCAAACAGAAATAATTCAATGTAATGCTGCTGTAAAAATGTTAAACATTTCATAACGAGTCCCCAAATTCCTATAAGAAATACGCCAGAAAGTAAAAAACATCCTATTTGAAATAAGATCCTTCCAGAGCACCAAAAACCAACAATTACTCAAATAATATGGTGCATGAGAGTTCCTAGCCTAGTATCATTGCTGAGTGACATGTCCCTAAGCCCACAGGATCCAATGGTATTGTTCCTATGGTATGGTATAGAATATATTGAGATATTTAGACCATATGCCTATTATAATTATTATAATTGTAATAACATACTCCTGGGAAGGACTTGATTGGCAGACAAAATGCCAAATTCATTCTGAAAATCTGGCTGACTATGGGATGAACCAAAATAATAGAATAATATCATATAATTATTATATTATAATTATTATTTAAGACACAACTTCGGAAATATAAATGCATTTATAACTGCTGTGAAGAACAACAGAAGATACATTGTATCTTTTTTCTTTTTCTCTCTATTCTGTCTTTTCTATTTCTTTCTTATTTACATCACATTTTTTTAACTTGTTCACTTTTCCTTTTTTTAAAAAAATGCATTGTTTTTATTCTGTACAAATTTTTAATTAAAAAAAATAAAACAATTTTGGATAAGTCCTGTTTTAAAATAATATTTATTAACAATTACATGATGCAGATAAAATTAATACATATTAGAAAAAAATCAAAAGTGCAAACAAAAAGAAAAAAAATTAAAAGGCAAAGGAAAGAAAATAAGTAACTTCCTTCTTTGTCTCAGCAAGTATAAACAAATTTATTTAATTTGATTTATCTTCTTTTTCCACCAAAAAGTTTCAAAAGTTTTAGTTGACAACAACTGACATTTCCCATTCTGGCCAATTTTGTTTATCATAGTTACGAAAAAATGTCTGCCAGTTTCTGTTTAAAGAAATAGCTTCTTTCTTACTCATTCCAGTTTGAACTGGAAAGTTTCCAGAATCCTAAGCCTGCTGGAATTTTTGTAAATAAGCTTGTAATAATTCTGACAGAGAACAGTCCAGCTGCTCCTGTGGTGGGTGTAGGATGCTTTCAATTGAGCTAGCTTTTCATGTTGTTTTTGTATTCCAGAGTTTGCAGTCTATTTGCTTTTCTCAAAATAATGTTCATATGTTCCCTCTCAAATATCTGATCTGAACTATCAGAGTTGATCAACGTTCTTTCGGGTGAAGGATCTACACGGGATAGTGGCCACATGGTTGTGGGTCTTCACTTCCACTCTGCTCCTCTTGGCCCATCCTTGGTGGACACGAGACAGGATGGTAATCTTTACCTCTTTACCTCAGGTAATCTTTACTTCTTCAGAACGACGGGGGTGGCACATCAAGGTGAGTGATGGAGGGCATTGTTTTTGTAAACTATCATCTTGGTGACATGTCACTCAGCCCACAGGCTCCAAAATCCATCTGACAGGGATGGTTCTACTCATTTTGCACTTAGGCTGCCCCAGTAGTCGTAAGTCAAAGAATTCTCGCTTTGGCTGGTTTCTTCTCATGAAAGAAACCCAGTATAGCTTGTCCACTTCCCTGTACATACTGTAGTATAACCATTTCCCTACTGTACTAATAGGTTTCTCTGGTCCCCAACTGGACCGTGAATTCCAACAGACTCTCCAGGAGTGCATTCTTCCTCTGTCCCATTTTCCGTTCTCTCTCACGGACTAATAGCTAGTATTTATCTCCTGGCTGTTCAGTTGTCCACCTTCTTTGAAGATGTAGGTGTCAAGATGCTTTGCTTCTCACCAAGAACTGTGGACAACTAAACAAGGATGGATTTGATGAAGCCTCTGAAGGAATAGAGCTGTGCTTTGTATTCACATGTTGGGTGTGGTATTGGGTTTACCATCTTGGAGGGAATTACAGTTTAGCAGATTCCTGGGTGATTAGCAGCTATGTTAGCTCAACCTCAGGTGTAATTTGTTATTATTGTGGTAATCAGTTGGGTGTGGTGGTACAAGGACTCTATTTAAGTTGGTTTGTTGTGGGCCAGTTTCAAGGCTGACTTTATACTGATAAGATCATGATTGACTCACTACATTTCTTTTAAGTAAATTGGATACCAAACCTGATGTGTTTGTGAATTTATTGCTTCGAAGGCCTTGGGAAGTTGACAGAAAGTCAGCCAACATGTCTATCCTCTTCCATTGTTTAAGGACCTGCTGTCTACCCTGATGAAGAGGTGTGTATATTTACTAAGTTAGATCTCAGGGAAGTATTACAGAATTTGCATAAAGGAAGATGATGAAGTCACCCTTTGCCAGCTGTCATATTCCATGACTGATATGATCCATGAAGGGTGCCATGCTGCAGTCTTAGACAGTGGTAAAATCTGAAGTGGTTTGCTGGTCACACATGCATGCACATGCGAAATTTGCGCCAAAAGAAGGCTTGGGAAGGTAAGTAGAACAGCAAGGGTGCATAATTTTGGGAAACTTTTAAAAGCATTTTTTACTATTGTTCAGGCGAATAGGTAGTAAAAAATGCTTTAAAAGGTTAAAAAAAAAGGCTTGGACAATCACAACTGTGCTGCATGATTGTCTGAGCCTTTTTTTAAAAGCATTTTTTTAACTATCTATTCACAGGAACCGGTAATAACAAAAATGCTTAAAAAGTTCTTTTAAAAAACAAATTGTGATCATCTGAACTTTTTTTTTACTTTTTAAAGCATTTTTAAAAAATTGTTTAAAAAGTTAAAAAAAGTTCCGACAATCGTGTAGCGCTCAGCTGATCATCGGAACTACTTTTTTTACATTCATTTACTACCGCTTTGGCGAACCAGTAGCATTTTTTACTACCAGTTCGGGAGAACAGGCCTGAACAATATCACCCGGTAAAGCAAAAGGCGGTGCCAAATTTTTATGTAGGGGGCCAGAAACAAATCATATATACATTCCATATATGTGATATGTCATAAAGCAACAAATCAAGCAGTGAAAGATATTGATTAGACATCACAAAAGATAGACATTGTTAAAATATGATGTATCTTCTCCTTTCCCTCATAGATTTGTTGCTTTGACACCTGCAACACTCAAGGACTCCAGAATTCAGCTCTAATGTGTGATCAGCAGTCGTTGAAAGGGCTAGTTTTTGCATATCAAGGGCAAATGGCTTTGGCACAAAGGGAAAAGATGGTTTCTTGAACTTCAAAAGGAGGCATGGGATGCCATACTAAAATGCCAATATCGCCTTTATTAAAATGCTAATAATCAACCCAAAGTTCTACCTAATTTCTGATCATTAACTCCAACTTTTTATATGCTATGTAGTATCAGCACTTAAGACACTTTTTAGTTCACAACTGTTACAGTCTTATATATGACAGGTAATGAAAATCTTGTAAGTAGTGGCTTCATAATTGAATTTATTTTTGTAATTAAAAAGGAACAGAATAAAAATGCATTTAATTTGACTACATTGTATTTCACTCCAAAGCTCCAATTTAAGAACAAGGTATTTCACCCAAAGTTATCCTTCAACTAGGGCTTTTAATCTGCAATAAACTTTGTACTTCCTGCAGTAAATCATAAAGTGTTCTATCCTTTCAAAATGAGTGACATATTATACATTTATTACAATATGAATCAAGGTGTGTACATACTTCAAAGGAAAAAAGGCCATCTGCCAGCCAATGCACGGTTCTACTGTATAAACTATAATATTCATTGTGCATACCACAAAGCTTGGATTTGGATAGACTGCATTATTTCTCCCATGCAACAGACTTAAAAATTGATTAATTTTTTGCCATAAAACCCCAAATCTTCATTATTTCATCAGTGGAATTATATTTACTAATTGCTTTTTTCCCCTTCATTTTTCTTAGTTCAACACTTATGTGTTTAAATTTACCAGGCTATAAAATACATATTAAGGAATATAACTGGATAGGTGATTTCTGAGAAGAGTGGAATCTCCCCAAATTTAGTTATGGCATAAAATATTGTGATATAGATATTGTGAACAATAACTATGTCATGTGGCCAGCATGACTATACACCAATGACTAGTCATATGGAACACTGTTATCTTCTCACTGAAGTGGTATCTATTTATCTACTCACATTTGCAGGCTTTCAAACTGCTAGGTGGGCAGGAACTGGAACAAGTAACAGAAGCTCACCCTTTTGCATGGTGCTCTGGTGCTGACCTGGCTGTCAGCTTTCCAGCTGACAAGTTCAATGTTTCTAATTGCTGAGCCATCATACCCCCTGTAATCACCTTATTAACAGTAGCAATTATTAAAACTGTTAATAATGTTAATTATTGAGGAAACCAATCAAAATATTTAGGATGGGCTCAAGCATGGCACAAGGCCATAATCTGATTTTAATTTAGTATATCAAGTGAACAGATGATGTATAAAGCATAGTTTACAGATTAGTATGCTAGTTAAATATCAGGCATGTCAGGAAACAGATCACAAAAGGACTTTTATTGCTCTAAGTCAGAGGCCCCTAACCTTTTGGGCACCAGGAACCATTTCTATAGAAAGGTTTTTCCATGGATCAGAGGGGCCATGGTTTTGCGTACTGCCTACATCCCCCAGATGGGGCTTTGCTTATTTGCACAAACCTGTTGCTTGCATGCCATGGGCCGGTTCTGGTCCATGGACCAAGGGTTAGAGACCCCAGCTCTAGGGTATGATAATAATAGAATCTTGAATGTCCTCTGTCCCTTTTGCCCCTTCATCTGACAAACCAATTCAAAGTATGATTATCCTGAGTTTCTTTTCATCCCTTTTCCTCTTCCAGTGCTGAGTAATTGCTTATTCAGAGTGTTAAATTTATATTTACCGACAAAGAAATAAAGGGAAACTAGTAGGGAGAGTGTTTATTCAGAGGTTCTTGCATTTCTTCCTTATAAAATACTTTATAAATGTTCTCTTATTTTTACTGTTTTGAGCCAAAGGTACAGCAAATTCATCATAACATGGAAGGACTAACAGTAAGGGGGAAAAAGGGTTAAAATTTACCATTTTAAAAATCAAAACTTTCAAAGGAAATCAATTCAAGGAGTTAATTTGAAATATGCTTGGCTTATTCATGTTAACTGGAATATTTTGTTTTAAAAATGCTATCTTTTGCATGTTATTTTGGAAAAATATTTTGAAAGGCAATTGAGTTAGTATCCACTTATGATTACTATGCCCAATTAAAAAAGAAAAAAGATACATTTTATTTTTAAATACAAAATATTTAAATATTTCAGATATCAACCCAAATGAAATATCACTTCTTTTTTACTTGCTTTGCAGAGATAAAAAGCAAGATTCTCGTGTAACTTGCATGTCATACATACAGTGAATATCAGATATATCCAATATGCTAACTGGTAAATATTTTTGAATCTGATAGGTTGAAGCATCAAATACTACACTAAGAAATTAATAGGAAGAATACAATATACAGTTTCAAAGTTTCTCAAATTTGTGTTGCTAAGCTCTACAATCCTTATTAATATCATTATATTTCTGATACCCTTTTTTTTAAAGAAGCAAAAAAGCTTTATCTGAATGTTGTCTGTCAACATGATAGTGTTAAGTAATCACCTTCTAACTAGTTTTACCCTTATGGCTAGATAAAACCAGCAATAGACAGAAACGTGATATTTAGAAATCTGAGACGATGTAGCTCTATTTAAAACTGCAACCGAGCAACATAAACTGACTTCAGCCTCCGCATGAGCCAATTTTATACACTTCCCTCTTGGAAGAGTTTCAGTCAAACAAGAACTTTGATTAGTGGTTATATAATTTTCCTGCTGAGTTCCATTTTTATAGAAGGGAATAATGGTAAATAAGCAAAATATTTTTCTTCTCACTCATACCAAGTAATTTAAGTACAAACTGTACTGAGAGTCAAGCATTCAATCAATCAATGTTTTAAAACATACTAATCAGTACATTCTCAGCCTAGTCGACTGCTACATTGCTGTCATGGCCCCATCAGAGCTCAAGTCTGAGGAGGAGATGGAACTGGGACCATAGTCCGTTGGTCCCTGAGGAATGACCTGGGGATGAGGATGAGACAGTTCCAGGCCCCTCAGGCCTCGGAAGAGTAGGCCAGGAGGAAAAGAGGGAATGGGCTGACTGAGGAAGGGGAGAAGATATGGAAAGGGCGGAGAGCAGAGCAGGGGAGCGGCAAAAGTTAGTATATTTTGGACATGTGATGCGACAACCAGAAAAATATGGCATACTTTATTTAATCTTCAAGGAAAGGCTGAAGGCAAGCAAGGTCCAGGCAGAAGAACAATATCATGGCTTCAAAATCTAACGGAACGGTTTGGACAAAACACAACAGCACTTTTTCGTCAGGCTGTTGATAAAAAAAGGATTGCCAACATGATTACCAACATCCGATGACAGATATGGCGCAAAAAGCAGCAGCAGAGGAGCACAGGAACCCAGAATCACAATATTACGTGTTCACATTATTCAGTAATTAAAGTACTGCTTCTAGATGACTGACTTCTTCCTCCCTAACTTGAGCAGACAGTATATTTTATAACTGAACTGTTTTAAATGGTCAATTAATTCAAATTATATTTCCCCTATATTGTTGTAATATAAATCATGCTTCAAATTTTATTTTATTTCATTCAGTGCAAGTACCTAACTGATTCTGGTGATGCAAAATAGAATCTTACCTTAGACTTTATTAATAAAATAAAACCTTCCCACCTGGAATTAAAGTGGAAGATTCCATTTGTTTTCTGAAGCCCAGACGTGAATTGCTAATTGAATAAGTCACAGAGTAAAATGCACATGCATCAGTTGTTACTGGAGGCAGAAGAAGCAAGAACATGTAGCGAGAAAGGAGAAGAGGAAAGACTGGTGTATTAAGGGAATGAAAGCAACACTGTTTAATTATCTAATGGAACTAAGTAACTAGAAAGATTGTTTTCCACAATACATCCACTCTTACTTTTATAAAGAATTAGTAACATGTTAGTAAATGCAGTGATCCCTGGAGGATATACAGGAGTCCTCATTTATAGTAGTAAAGAATTAAACCAGTTATTTGTACTTTGCCTTAGTAATAAAAGTTGCATGTAACTACTGTGTTTCAAAAAAAAGAAGTAAAGGTATAAATGTGTCACGATGAGATCATACATAAATCAAATAAATCATACATAAATCAACCTGATCCTCCAATAGGATAATCTTAATTAAAGCAGGTAACTGCATAAATCTTTCAAATTCATAATATTTATTTCCAATAAAAAGTAAGAACATTACATTAAAATAGGAATCCTGTATTTGAGTTAAACATCAGTGAGAGCAATCTGGTTCATATACTGTTTTAAGCAACAGTTTGTTCATTAAGTCACAGTTGGTTGGTCTTATACATCACAATATTCCAAAACCAAGAGAATCCACATTGACAATACATGGATCCAGCTTAATTACTCTGCTAAGTCTAACAATTCTCAAATGTGTACAGTGTAAAATAAGCTGACCAGATTTTAGCACTGGTACAGCGGGACATGGGGGGGCGCACACACAGGGGCCGGAAGTGATGGAGCCGTGGGCCGGAAGTGACGTAGCGGCAGGCTACCCACTTCCGGGTGGCTTCCGGGACC
>JANHFP010003860.1:219505-233016 GCA_032468135.1 Calamaria suluensis | reverse complement strand
CATCTTCAGACTGCAATTCTGGGCAGCTAACAAAGATTTTATAAAATAATAATAATAAAAAAGTATAGTATTAAAAAAATTCAAGGCCAACCAAAGCACAAAGTGGCTGTTGAAGACACAGTACAAGAATTGGACTGTTATTCCCCCATCCCCAGGAAAACAGCCGTATTTTTAGGGTTTGTTGGAGAAAGCATGCTTCCTGGGTCTCCCCTGGATGACAGTTCCCGGTACCCAGAGCTCCTCATACCTGACCTTGTGGGTTGGGCACAACCCATTGGGTAAACCCTCAAATTCCCTAGACCCATGCCACAAAGACTGTTTTATACATAATAAAGGAACACTTTGAATTACACTCAGAAGTAAAGATAGACAGCCACCTTTAATTTAAGCACACCTAGGCACTTCAGCTTTTTTTCAAAATCAATTATTGGAATTTATTTGGATGACTGCTTCCTCGATCCTTTTGGGATTAAAATTCATAGAAATCAAAGACAAATAATTAATCTTAAAACAATCAGATTTATAATAGCTTAAACAGAAGTTTAGTTTTATACATGGGTTTCACTGTGACTTTCAAGAAATTTCAAGATTGGGATGTATTAAACTTAGCAAACAATGTTTTAATGCTTCTAGTGCAAATCTGTGAATACCTCTTTTGCACTCTCTTCAAAAGAAGGATTTTAGATGAAATTGTTGTTTTGAAAATTGCCTTTTCTGATGCATAAAAAGGAGGGGGAAGCAAAAGTTGATCTTTCTGGGTTTTATTTAGACATCTGCTATGGAAGAGATGGAATGATTGTGCAATATAACTTGACAGTATTAACAAGTATTCAGAAGCAAACACTGAAGGCCAAGATTCTCAGAAAAATGAGAAATTCTCTGAATCAGTAATATAGAATGATATAACTAAATTTATAATAGGCAGACCAGTGATGTGTAACAAAAAAAGCTCCAAAAAGCCTTGTCTACAGCTCTTAAAGCTTTCCTGGGAAACATTGAAATGTTCTGTTTTTCTATCTGAATTATACTGATCTAGCCTTAGATCAGTATAAATCAATACTTATCAATACTTGATTTAATCAGTATTAATCTTCCCAGTAATAGCTAGATCATTGTGGTCTAAAAGAAACATTGAATATCCAATGTTCTGTGGAACATTCCATTCCTGGAATTGTACATTTCAGAGAATTCCCCAAAAATGTCATGCATTTCCCATGTTTCTGCTAGTTATTTTGCATCATTGCAGGTTTCCATTCAATACTTTTTCATTTTAATAAAGTATCATTTATTTTTATTCATTAATCAAACTTGTAAGGCCAGGTCACCATTACCTCATCTAAGACTAGAGTATGCTCATGCTGCCAGATCTGATAGGCAGAAACCACTGGGGAGAGGCAGATCTGCAAGTAATGTAATCCCAGGTCATCTAGGGCTTTAAAGGTGACAACCACACCTTGAATTGCACCCATGAACCTGCAGGGTCATGTGGCAGTCATGTTATGTGGGTGTACCTTGGTGTGCCCAATGCTATTGAGGCTGCTGGATTCCAATTCAGCAGACGCTTCTGAAGGTTTTTCAAAACAACCCTATGAAAAGGGTATTAAAATAGTCTGATCAAGAGGTATTTAAGGCATGAGGAAGGAAAGGATTTTAATGCAATAAATAAAAAGTAGGCATATTCAGAACAAACCAGATGTATATTATAGATAGAATATACACTTATTATATAAATTCTACTGCCACAAAACACCATTTATTTAGATCAGATGACTGTGGGAATATCGAATGGTCATATGATAGTTACATAGTCTCTTAATATTAAAATATATTAATTAATTTACACCTAGAAAAAAAGTTTTATATACCATGTTGCGTGAACACCACCACTGTAGTTTTCAAACCATGGATTACAGCATTGTATTATGTGTAAATACAACTGACATCCAACAAAACAGGAAACTTAAGAATGATCTTATTTTAGTGTAATATATAAACCCATTCACTTAATATACAATCTTTAAATTTCCTATCTTGTTAACACCATAGGTTTCATTGGGATTTACTTTTAATAACAGAACAGTGTTTCTCAACCATGGCAGCTTGCAGATGTGTAGATTCCAACTCCCAGAATTCCCAGAATTGAGACACACCCATATAGTGCATTATGATCTCCATACTGCGGGTACATGTTATGCTTCAAATGTAAAATACCATTTTCATTTGCTCTCATGCATCAAATTGACAATCGGAGGGGGAAAAGTTAGAAATGATAGTTTAATGTTTAAAAATATGAAATGCAATACATTATTATAAAGTATATTTAAATACATTTACACTATGCACAAAGAAAAAGTAGTAGTTTTCTTATTCTCATTTTTAGTCATTAAAACTTGTTTCATATATTCTTTCTAGTTTCAGAAAGGGATGTTATAAGGTGTCAAAATAAGCTCTTTGCAGAGCATTTTAGCACAAACAGCATTTTGCTTCAAACCATTAAAGTAATCATGTCCCTTGCAAGGCACATGCAACTGGTTTGAAAGCAGTCTTTGTTTATTCCACATGTAGGAGTCCCAGCAAAAATGTTCTGTATATGAGCATGCAGACAACTGGGAAGAGTTTCTGAAGAAGCTATATGAGATTTTCAGAGGAGACAACTGTTTTAATACTTTGAAGACTGATTGTTCATTCATTTTAATGTGCTTTGTGAAATACCTCTTTCAAATGCTTTTCATAGCCCTGGTTTAAGAAAGCACATCTTGTCAGTTTATAGCCTTTGTACTAAATCCCATTTAAAAAATTCCCATTCATGCACGAGTCATTTTTAAAGTGTGCCCTCCCACTATCAATGACTGCAGTTGTTTTGGATTTTAATATGCTAGTTTTAGAAAACTGGTATCATTAACTTTTTACATAATTGTTAGACATCCTGTTGCTGAAAAGTGCTATCTAGCACATTTTGACTTAATAAAATGAAGCTTTATTACAAAGATAATTTCATGAATGTTTCATTTGACCATATTACAAAACAAGTAGGTGTTGTCTTAAATTTAATGCTGTTCATCTACTGCCCAAGAATATTAGATGGGATGTGTATAACTTTGCAAAAAATAGTTTCCTTGCTTTTTCTTTAAATAATTCATTACATATTCATAAAAACTTCAGTATCAATATACAGTTTACAGAGTTTGCGAGAATACTAAACTTGAGAAAGATTGCAATCTTGACTGAATTAGACTAATTATTCAGTTGGTGCTTATAACTCTTTATGAAATAGAAATGCCAGAGAGCATTAATGCCTTTTTACAACAATTTCTACCTGGAAATATATTAGGCCAAAACCAGTAGGCCATCAAATGTTATTTTATATTAGGTCACTGTATTTACCACCAGAATAATGGAGTAAACAAATTCACAGACTGGTACAATAATGTAAAACCCACTTCTTATTTGGGCTGATAAACATTTTAAGTGCTGCTGTGCAAAAGGTAATGCAGCTTAAAGTATATACATAAAATAAATATTGCAAATGTTATATAGATTCATATAATGAATTCTAATACTGTAATATTTTAACTCACACAGATAATCAGGATTATCTGAACGAAGTGCTTTACAAATTATGCACTTTATTAGAAATACACTGACAGAGGTGTTCCCTTTTTACCCATGATTACATGGACAAGAAATACTGAATAAAATTTTTTGTAAAGGAAGATCCAACACACAGTAAGTAGTATTAGCCTTATACGTAGTTGCAAGTCTTTTGTACTCCAATTCTCATGCAACACTGCATAATTCACTTCCCTACCTGTGCACACAAAATAAAAGTTCAACAGTTATAGACCACACTTTTGCAGCATAAACCTGAAAATCCTTGATGTTCATTGTCTACTTGGAACAGTTCACTGACATATGTTTCTTATGATACAGGAAGATTTCTCCTGAGTACTTCTTTTGAGGCTGGAGCTATATTATCTGGGAAAATTACTTCAAATTCTATAATTAAGTCACCACGTTGCTCATTATTTTTAGGAAATGGTAAACCATATCCTATAATTCTTCTTCTCATTCCAGGCTTTACAACTTCATTTACTGTCATAGGTATTGTTCGACCTTCTATAGTTGGTACATTGATTGAGGTGCCACATAAAGCCTGGAAAATAGTAAATTGAAACAATTAAGATTAAACAATCAATATTTGTTATTTCATTAGGCTTCTAATATGCATGTCCTCTATGAAAATAGTTATATTTTTAAAATAAATGACAGTATAATTTATTTCAATGCAAATGCCACTATGTTGTATGTTTCTTTGTAAGCAGACAGTTGCCACCAAGTAATTGAACAGTTCAGGATATAAATACCATTTGCAATAAAGAGAAAATAGTACTTTACCACTTAACAAAATGCGCTAAGAATGCCTAAATGTAGAGAGAAGTGACAGGAACATTGCCAACAATATCTTTTGCACATGACACAAATTTCCACCCTTTACATTTTGATTAATGTAACAGAAGTGGAAGCTATATGCTTCCCATTTAATAGGAATATCCAGTATATAGCCTTGGAATGCAATTGATTGCAAGAAGTGTTGGACTGTTCTAACCCTTGGAATATCCATTTTGTTCATGAACAGGTTTTCTGACAAAAAAAAGACCAGAGATCAGTTATTCTTGCTGTGCAAGAATATTCTAGAGATAGAGTACTTACCTTTTTAAAATTCAAAATATAGATGTAAATAAATAATGTTCTCTGAGATGTCATTTGCTACTTGTGGGCTGAATTCTTGCCCCTCCTGGGTCTTCCTAGCAGCCCAGGGGGGAGGCATTTTCTGGATGTAAGAGATTGTTAACATCTTGCTGTGAAAAGACACATAACAACCTTGAAGCTACAGGTACTGAACAATTAGTGTCCAGACCATTCTTATTATTTGTGGGAAAATTAGAGAGACTATGGTAGGATTTCAGAGAAACTCCCAGAGCATTAGCCCATGTGCATACCAGGATCTGCTAAGGGAGGACATTATACCTGTACTGCAAGCTCTGCATTGGTTGCCACCAAACTTATGGATGTAATTTTAAAATTCCAGTGTTAATGTATAAAACCCTACATACATATTTACTTTTAGGACATTAGTCTACCCAGTTTGACCTATCCTATAAAAACTATTAGCATTGTCCCATTTTATGGAGGTCAGGAAGGCCAAGACTTGTTAGCAATATTGTTCTTAATTTAAAGTGCTGTTCCTTTGAAACAATCTCCTTGTGAATATCAAACAGTGCTCTAATAGAACATTCTGATGCGCATATCAAGGGTAACTAGATGTGAATGCTGCTAACTTTAGAAGACAATTGATTATTACAATCAATTGGATGTATCTCCTAAATCTAGTCATCTACTTTGCATGCTTGCAATAAAAAAGTACCAATACAGCACACTTCCTGAGATGTTTTACTGATGGGATGGAATTCTATATAATTTTTTAAAAAGTATTTCAAAACATTTATATTAGATAATTTGATGGCTGTGATATCTTTTTAAATACTGCTCACACAAGCAGAATGCTTTTCCTTTGTTCTCATCATAGATTGTGTTTTTTTTGTGATTAGGAAAAATATTTCTAATACTTGATGATGCATTTCCTTCCACTGGCATTTTGATTATTTTACTTCATAGTGGACTGTTTGCATTTCTATTTGGGAAATATTCAAGGACAACACATTTACTATTGCACTGTTGTAGTACAAGACCACATCCCATAAAAATGCAAAGTGCAAGCAAAAGCAGTCTAGAAAACTGGCACAAAGTTGGATGATTTATGTGTATAATTGCAGTGAGGAAAAAGCAAGACAGGGTTGAGAGGTAAACAGTTCATTGAATAGACAGCTAACAAGAACGGAGTTAACTTTGTGGGAGAAGGACAAAATACTACAAACAATATCATTTACCATATTAAATTCTAAATTTACATGCCATATTTCCACATTAAGCTATCTAACATGTAAACTACTTACACAAAGTCCTGTATTCTTAAAGAACATTGATCTATGTCCCGTTTAACTCAACTACAAATATAAAATAGTACAAACGTAAAGGTTCCCATTGCACATATATGCTAGTTGTTCCCGACTCTAAGGGGTGGTGCTCATTTTAGTTTCTAAGCTGAAAAGCTAGCACTGTCTGATGACAATCCCATGGTCATGTGACTGGCATGACTAAATGGAAAAGGTGCACGGAACACTGTTACCTTCCCACCAAGGTGGTCCCTATATTTCTACTTGCATTTTTGCATGCTTTCAAACTGCTGGTTGGCAGAAGCTGGGACAAATAACGGAAGCTCACTCCGCCTTGTGGCGCTAGGTATTTGAACCACTGAACTGCCGACCTTTCTGATCAACAAGTTTAGCATCTTAGCCACTGAGCCACCATGTCTCCTCTATAAAACAGTATAAATACAAATTGTATAAAGTATTAAAAATCCAATTTGAAACTTAAAAGAGTACTTACCTCCCGTAAACTAATCTTGACAGGATAGATCATATTTGAACCATCTCTCCTGAAATGAGGATGTAATTTATCTTTAATAACAAATACAATATCAGCTGGGATAGTGTTTGGTGTTTCATCACCCTCTTTGGGAAATGTAATTTTGGTACCTTCTTTCCATCCTCTCTTAATATCAATTGTAAGGATTTTATCTTCTGTTCTGACACTTCTACCATCTGGATTGAGCCTTTTTCGAGAAATTCTCATTCTTTTTGTACAGCCCTGATAAATCTCTTCCAATGATACTTTTAGTTCATGAATAACAGGAGGATCTTGTTTACGACGGGACTGATTACCGACTGTGTTTCTTTCTCTTGGAAATCCATTCACACTAAAAGTAGTAAAGGAACCAAATGGATCGCCATCCACTTCCATATCTTCAGTGTCCCTGCCACTAGTCATTCTTCTACCAAAGAACATTTCAAAAGGGTTTGCGCCACCAAAAAATGCAGCAAATGTAGCATGTGGGTCTCCATGAAAAGAATAACGGAAAGAACCTCCTTGACCATCTGGTCCACCAGACCCTCCTTTCAAACCTACCAAATACAGAAGTGTAAGAAATAATAACCAGCTGAAATAATTATATTCATTAACAAAACAATATTGGGCTGTAATCCAGAAAATAGGAAATCAGAATGGCAAAATGAGGGGGGCAGATGACTTTTACTTGAGGAAATATTTTGTCTTCTATCAGTTTGAGAAAAAATAATTTGTGTTTCTGTGACATCAGGTAGGAGAACTTGTAACAATTATACCCTTGTTTATATAGCTAGGGTAAACTCTTAATGAACATGGTACTATTTCTATGTAAACAAACATAAAAACCCAGAATTAGTGCCATTTTACAGCAAACACAAGAGTCCTGTAGAATTTTAACAATTCATATAAACGTTTAGTTTATAGTCCACATCTTGTCCTGTCCTGCAAAAGACAAATTATATGCATACTTAATTGGTCAGGAATGTGGGAGAAAGGCAAGGAAGTAAAGTCTTGAAATAGTGAGAGAAATGCTTTAAATATGAACAAACATAAAATACAGTTGGGTGGGTCATAATTATTCTTTCAGTGACTAAGTTGTAATGTCTTAAGAAATTCTGAATCTCTGTGTTTAATCCACAAAATTAAATCTCTGAATGAATATAAAAGATTGGGCTGCTCTTCAAATATACAAAACAGATTTACTGTTATCCATATTTATTGGAAGTAAATCCAACTAAATTCTAGAAATAATATTGTGGAAAGGAGTCCACAAAACATTGATGTATTGCAAACCAGCAAGTTTTATGATTTTGCTACTACACTTACACAAACAGTTACTTCAATTATTTTAAGCTTATCTTCCTACTTTATGACACCCACCTACATTCTGTGAATAATTTCACCTACACATCCTCCCTAAATTTAACCAATTTCTCATCTTTTTGCTACAACGTTTAATCACTTAAATAGATGATTTGGACAAAAGGCATGTTAACTTTGCAATCTTTTTTTTAGAAAGCATTTTAATAAGTTATTTGAACTGTATATCTCAACCCAATAATTGCCATGGTATGTATGAATGATCACAAAATATTAAGTACCAGAAAGCTTACTAGCTTCCAAAATTTTCTTTTTTAAATTAGTGGATAATTACTATTAATGTTTGCTTGATATTTTTAAATGTTCTTTTAGACACAGACATACTGTAATATGAATTCTGGTGTATACTAAGAGGGTCCTTGAGGGAACACTGGTTTTCATTGGTACCATTTTCCTATTGTCATTCAAGATGGTAGTGCCTAATTCTTTGGGAAAGCATTACTGAGCATTGTGTTTTTTTCTTTTACAAATTATTTACAAAAGTCCAAACATTTACATATTCAGAGAATTTGGATTCTGTAGAATTTAAAATTTGCACATATGTGAGACTAGACAGCAGACAAACATTTCTCTTCAGAAAACTTAGCTTACAAATCTCTGGGGGTAGGGGCATAGGCATCTAACAAAGTCTGTTAAATATTTCTCTTTTATACTGAAGCAACTTATTAAACCATTCATCATCCTGATATAATTTAGAGAACATTTCAAATTTACAATAGTGAATGTCTTATACCCGTGATGGCAAACCTCTGGCACGCATGGGCATACCTGTGGGCATATGCACCATCGTCAATCGCTCTTCTTGTTTCTGGTGCGTGCATGCACTCGGGCCAGCTGGTCTTCTAGTGTGCTGGAGCCCTCGAAACCCAGCCACCTGGTCTTTGTTTTTCTGGCACTCCAGCATGCGCGAAGTCCAGCTGACTGGCACGCATGCACATACTGGAAACCAGAAGATAAGGTGGCCGGTGCACACATACGCACTGGCCAGCTGGTCTTTGAGTTTCCAGGGCTCTGGCGCACACACGTGTACATGTACACATGCATGTTCCGGTTTGGGCACTCAATGCCGAAAGGTTTGCCATCACTGTTCTTTCTATATCATTCACTTTGGTTATGAAATTAGACTTTCAGAATATCAAGAAAAAAATGGATTCACACATTGTGTTAACCTATTATTTCTTTTGTTGGATTTTACTTTACCATGATATAAACTAAGTATATAAATCACGGCTTATTACTCAGGATCCTATCTGATGCACACCATTATGTCTCAGTTTATATATCATTATTTAAAATAAATGAAGACATATCATGATGTGCGAAACCAGCTTACGCTGTAAAACCTAACTGCACTACTATGAACCCATAGAGTTATCTAAATTATAAACAAGTTCAAATTACCAATATTATTTTATGTTTATTTAGAACAGGGACATGAAATAAAGAATACTTAATTTAAGTCCAATTGCTTTAATCTTTTAAGGGTTTAGTCTAAATATGACTAAATCTGGATCCATCCCAATGCTAAAAGGTTCAAAATATATAATGAACTTTTCTTTATTTACTCTGTGGTGGATATTTCAAAGACTAGTTTCTGCCATATTTTTGAATAAGTATTTATTCATAAAACTAGGGTTATAAATATCCTAAATATTTTAATCCAGGCAAACTATGAAATAAAATCTTGGTATATTTAAACCTCATGTTCTGGTGTCAGAATCATAAAACTTTAATTTTGAAGAGATAGAAAATTGCCCTGACTTACAGCCATTTGTTTAGTAACCATTCAAAATTACAAAGTTACAATGGCACTGAAAAAAGTGACTAGTTTTCACAATTATGACCATAGCAGCATTCCCACGGCCATGTGATCAAAATTTGGGCATTGACAATTGACATGTATTTATGACAGTTGCACTCTCCTGGTGTTAGTCACCATTTTTAACTTTCCCAACTAACTTCTGACAAGCAAAGTCAGGTTTGCTTAACAACCACGATTCACTCACAACTGAAGTGATTTCCTTAACAACTGTGGCAAAAAGGTGACAAGGTGGGACACGTAACAACTGCCTTGCTTAGCAATGAAAGGTTTGAGCTCAGTTGTGCTTGTTAAGTTGAGGACTACCTGTACATTAATTACTAATATCTGATACAAATTTTGGGTAAAAGTATTTTTGAAGCAGTGTGTTTACTGCCTTGCAAACTACTCTGACATAAGCTATACCTGATCACTACAGCAAGTATTTCAGCAGCTGATATGCTCCTTTTTTCTCTTTTCATTAACCTATGATACCAATTTTGACAAAATATAGTTTGGCTGCCTCTTTGTATATTATTGTGCATTATGGTTAATATAATAACAACTATCTTTTCTGCTGGTTTTACCATATTTGAATAGTGCAGCAAATAATATTTAAAAATGGTTTAAAACATGCATTCTGAAGTATGCATTATTGGCACTCTTCCTGCTTATTATATGCATTGTTTGTGAATGGAGTATTTATTTACTAAACCTTAGCAACTAAAGATGTAGAACTTAGTAAAGGATGCCAGCTTTGCTAAACTATACCATGTACTTGGCAGAATGATGCTTCCCAAAATAGATAATGGATTGATTGTGCTCAAAATGTATTAATCCCACATCTAATTAAAAGGAGTAATAGATTAACAGTCTATCCATGATCTGAACAACAGTCAATCTCAAACTCTGACTAAATTAACATTAGATATTGTCCCTAATGCTATGCATATAGTAGAAACATTGACTCATGATTTTAAAAATAAGTCTCTATTAACATATCAAGGCCTTATAAATTTTCCAAGAATAGAGAAGCAATACTTAAATTATAAATTACTACTTAATTTGAATTTTTACATAATCATAAGCATTTATTAAAAACACAAGTTTCTTATAAGATAATTATTAAATACTGATGCATTTAACTCTTGTTTTCTGCCCATCATATTCAATATATGAATATTTCTAAGATTGAGAGAACACAGGACTGTAATGTAAATAGCAACTTCATTAGCAGAACAAATATAACTTTATTAGCAAAACAAAAGCTATTTCCAAATCTTAAATTAGATTTTGAAACATAAAGGCAGTAGCTGAATTCTAAAAACTAGGTCTCATTCCCTTGACACATTAATAGCTAAAAAGGAAGTTTAAAACTTGTCCTGGAATTTTCGTGACATCAGGCAAATTCTTTCCTTTTTAGACAAGATTCCAATCTGGATACCTGGACTCTAGTTCAGAAATACCATCATTCTATTTCAATCTTACGTTAACAAAAATAATGTATAAATTTTAATTTTTGTTACTATAATAGGACAAAATAAACAAATTCAGCAACTATCACAGCCAAAAACAGCTTAATATTCCTGACGTTCTTGCAACAGAAATTAAGAATGCTACTGTGCATAATAGAAAATCAAATACAAATTTCATAAGAAAGACTTGCAAATGTAATGAATGTATAGATACTGAAATATAATTTAGCTAATTCTCAGATTAAGTCCTTACAGCCAAATGCTCATTCCCTCTTGATTTGAATTAATTATATTCAGCATAAATGTTATTTATATTAATAGCTAAAATAAAACTATAGAAATTATATTACCTTCTTCTCCAAACTGATCATAAATTTCTCTTTTTTGGGGATCACTCAATACTTCATAGGCTTCTGCAATCTCTTTGAATTTTTCTTCTGCATGGGGAGATTTATTCTTATCAGGATGCCATTTAAGGGCTTGTTTTCGGTATGCTTTCTTGAGGTCTTCATCAGATGCTCCTTTTTCAATTCCAAGCACAGAATAGTAATCCTTCCCCATATCAATGTTTAAAAAGTCAGTGTTTATGAGTTCTGTATCTCAGCTATGAAATGTTCCTAAAAAAAATTAACAACAACCGTAGTTCTATTAAACAGCCAGAAGACTGTTGCCACCTTCTCCTTCTCCTTCTCCTTGATCACTTTGTACAAAGATTGAACTGGTAAAAACACTGCCACCCAGAGCACTCCCAATTACACTACGTGTCTCTGCTCTTTCTAGAATAGCAAATGTTATAAGACGTCATTTCCCAAGCTAGCTACTGCCAAAACTCTGCCGTGTCCTATCTTTGTACATTTAACTGTTCACTGACTAACTTCATATAAAAATATTTTTTAAAACCTTAATTGTGGAATTTTGTAGCCATTTAGTATTGTGCTGATGGTAAATTACAGATATAGGCTTGTTTTATATATTTATTGTAAAAAATGTGCTACGGGAAACATTTTTAATATTTAAAATAAAACAGTTGATTCTACCAGTAGTGAAAAATACTTTATGGGACTGAGAGCAAGTGGTCAGTTTAAAAAGATTTCAGAAAATACACAAAGGAATTATAAATTTTTAACTTAGAATATTTGTCCTCCTACACTGAATATACAACCCTTAATTCAATTTATTTAAAAATACATGAGCAGCAATAATTGTCAGTGGGGAAATATCAATAGCACTTAGACTTATATACCACTTCATAGTGCTTTTATTTTATTTTATTTATTTTATTTATTTGATTTATATACCGCCCCATCTCCTGAGACTCGGGGCAGTTTACAAGACTTTAAACAGACATTACAATATATATATCTTAAAATAAAAAATAATCAAAATAATTTCTAACTTAAAGAACCAGGATTTAAATTTAAACTTAAAACCACCCTCCCTGCCTTCTGCCTCCTCTCCCGATTCAAGATCTGTCATCGAGGGGCAGAAGGCCCAAATCAATAGGTAAATAAATAAATAAAAATAAAAGTAAAATAAATAAAACAGAATAAAATAAATTTAAAATAAAATAAAAAACGAAGCTTTCCAGATGATCTCCCAATAATATCGTAGTCCCCCCTTAAGCTCCAGGGAAATTATCAACAGTCCTGCTGCGGAAGGATCATAGAACGATGGGGGTTTTATTTATTAATTCATTTATTAATAATTATTATCGTTAATTAATTTATTTAACTCAACCTGCTCTGGGAAAGATGAAAAACCTCTGAGGGGAAAGCCCTGACTAATGGCAGACCTGTCTCAAAGAGGTGGAAAGAGGCAAAGGGAGACAATGCAGACGTTCCCAGGGGGGAGTGAAGCCCCCTTCCCCTTATTCTATGATTCCATCAAACCCAGCACCTGATCATTCCTGCTTCCCAAATGAAAATGGCCACGGAAGGAAATTCCTAGGAACTGGAGGTAAAGGATCTGCTTGCAAGCAGCCAAAAGCAGCGAATGAGAGTTGGATCAATTCCAGCTGTGGTCAATGCTTCTACAGTAGATGCTGAAGCACCACAAATTGCGCGTAATTGTGCAGTCTGTGTCAGCAGAAGAGGGAAAACACTTTAACCCTGGATCAGATAACTACAATGTTAGGCTTTGGATGAGAAGAAATAACATCATAAGGCCATGTCCTTAAAGAATACCGTAATTGGCATGGTTCGGGAATATGTGGGCAACCTCTCTGGCTGGTTGTTCTGTTTGCTTACTATTGGAATAAAGGTAAAGGTTTCCTTCGCACATATGTGCTAGTCGTTTCCGACTCTAGGGGCTGGTGCTCATCTCCGTTTCAAAGC
>JANHFP010003860.1:184279-199133 GCA_032468135.1 Calamaria suluensis | reverse complement strand
AGTAGACCCTCTCTGTGGGTACGCACCGGTCTTTGAGGAGTCGGCAGTATGCGGTCCTGGAGATAGCATGGCCCAATCAGTCTTTCCATAATCCAGGCATCTTTTGAACTCTGCAGTTGGGCTGCAAGCACAGTTTTATTATGGATAGTGTGGTTTCTGGCAAGTGTGTTTATTGAGTGGATAAATTTGCATGCACTGGCCTCACTATTGCAAATGACTGCAGAAGCGAGGAGCAATCTTGACATCATTGTTTATGTATTCAGGGCCTCACGGGAGATGTCAATAATTTGATGAGGTGAGATGGTCAATGCTGGAAAGTTGTTAATCATCCTGTGAACCTTAGTGATGCCATCTATTTCATTGTTGTATTCAAGCCCAAATAAGATGGCATTTGAACTCTTCTGCTCACGTTCAACTGCATCTTTGATGAGGATTGAGATATCAGTAGTAGTGTAGCTGATTCCATGAGGTTATTGAGATGGGGTAGGTTTTTGAGATGACGAGTCTTAACTTTTCTGCTTTATATCATCTTTTTTGACGGATGCTACGATGGTGTTGAGGGATGCTAAATGAGATTCAATAGAGTTTACCCTTTCTTGAAAGACATTGGCATTGTCTAGTATTGTTCTGCATGATGGGCAGAGAGGTGGGAATGCAAAATGGGAGGATGGGAGTGAGACCTCTTGTATGAATTTAGCTATGCTTTTTGTTAATTTCATGCATTTGTGGTGAGCAAACATGCAGCATAGGGAATACTTTATTGAACTCTCATTATCAATGGGATTCAGACAGGAAAGTTGGAGTTTTGTGTGTCTTTAGCAGAAATTTCTTTCATATTGAGTGGGGTTTGACAGTGGATTGATTGCTAGGCATGGTGTTTTATATTTGCAATCCAAGACTTGCCAATTAAAAATTGTATGTAGCTGATTTGATTGCCCAATTACAAAATCAATAATCAACTATAAATAATTCCCATGCACATGCACCACACACTGTACACCTGCATCCCTGCATTGAGCATGTGCATGATCCCCATACATGTACCCTCATTTCCCCGGCCAGCGATAACACTCTTGGCCCTGTCACCTCGGCAGCACTATGCGCCATATGGGGAAGCTCACCCATCCACCTCTGGCCCTTCATGCAGCCAGCGACCGGGAGATGTCTCACCCAATGGAGCGCTCTTCCCTTAGGGCTGCCTGCTCACCCAACCACCGACTGGACTGGAAGCAGCGCATTGCGAGCGAGGCAGCAGCTGCTCTCACCAGTAAATGAGCCCACACCACCAATTTGAGGGCTCAGTTACTGGGTTACTCAGTTGCAGCTTTTATCTGCTGGCTAGGCTCTGAGTATAGCCCCTCCTCCTTCTCCCCTTCCAACAGTGTGTTGTTTTTGAAGTGATGCTCTTCTTCCGAGAAGGGAAGGGAGGCAGGTGCGCTGGTGGAGGTTGCTCATTCTCCTGGACCCTGAACCCTGTGCTCCTCTCCACCGGGTCTTGGGCTTCCCAGCAAGTCCCCTGCACTTTTGGTGTCTCGGTCAGAGCCTAATTCATGAAGCAGCCCAGCAAAGCATGGAGGTGAACTTGTCCAAGGTCACTAAGCAGATTTTCTGTCTAAGGCAGGAATAGAATTTCCCATGGTTTCATTTCTACTATACCAAACTGACTCAAATTATCTTTAATTAATAAAAACTGGGTCTAAGATGGATAGTCAACACTCTACATGCTGCATTTTGTCACAAAGTCCATTCAGAGACAATCCTTTTTATATGTGTTGAGAGTGACCATCTCTAGCAATTTATTTTTAGATGCCAAGTACTTTCCTGTTCTAACAAATAATATTTCCTGTGTAATTCTCCTTTGCATAGCATTATTGTGATGACCCAGCCAAATCCAATTACCAGGGAAACACCCCCCCCAACACAAACACATAAAAACAAAAATGTCTTTATCAAAAAGTTCACAGCACTCTTTGAAAGCAAAACACAGATAGCAAACTGGAATAATTTCCAGCAAGAATGTTGGCTGTAACTCAGAAAGTAAAATATCACGAACCAAAGCTGGTCAGGAAGCAGGAGCAATACACGAACAACTCTCTAGAACAAAAACACTATTTGATCCCAGCAAAGAAACCCCACCCATTCTCTTTCTTATAAGGCTTTTCCCCTGATTAACGTTTGCTCAGGTGCAAACGTTCATGCTGTCTTTTTTCTCTGTGTCGCTCCCTCACATCCATGAGGGGGACTGCTTCTTTGTCTTCCTCTGAGTCCTCAGCTAACTGGTCCTCAGCTGTGGGGGATAATTGGTCTGTGACATCATCCCCAGCCAAGTCAGTTAACCCATCTGTATCGGAATCTGACTCAGGCTGAGGCACAACACCGTCACTCTCTGAAAATATGCATGTGCATCTCAAACCTCTATCCATCGGCTACTTTCAATTCCCTGTTTCTCACAGCTTCAATGTCCTGATTGCAAATATACCTCAAAACCACGCACTTTGCAAACTCATGTTTCACAACAACAACTCAGCAGGATTACAAATAATTCTGATACACTTTGAAATATTTCTTTCAAAACTTTGATTCATGTAGCTTTTTTTAAAGGGTCTTCTTCTATTCTTCTGAGACCTATGGATCCTGGTAGTCCAATAGACTATTTGTCCATTTCTCACATAGTAAAAAGGTAAAATTAATATTTTTTAAAAAAAAATAATGCAGAGCTTTAAGAAGATAGTGATAAAAATGCTTTTCTTATTCATCAGAGAACACAAATTGCACCAGTAAGCAATGATCACTGTAGCCAAAGACCTTTTATGGTCTTGCCTAAACAACCTTTTAGGAAAATGAGATTCTTGGCAGCATGTTGCCTCTGATCATTCCTGGACCTCATTTGAATACAACAGCCATCACCATTTTGCCAGCTCTTTCTCTTTCTACCCTTTCTACTTTTCAATTTTTGGTTGTAATTCATTCATTAGAAGTAAGAGAAGAAGAACCACAT
This sequence comes from Calamaria suluensis, assembly GCA_032468135.1. Classification (NCBI taxonomy): domain Eukaryota; kingdom Metazoa; phylum Chordata; class Lepidosauria; order Squamata; family Calamariidae; genus Calamaria; species Calamaria suluensis. The sequence goes on along the minus strand of JANHFP010003860.1, from coordinate 196,135 downwards.
GCTTGTAAATTTTATAGTTCTGGCTGCTGTAGATATGAGCAACAATAATTTGGGAGCAAGGATTATTGGAAGCACGAAATTACAAAAAAGGTCCTAGAGAATGGCAAAATCAAGATATTAAGGGACTTTTAGATCCAGACAGATAAGAGCTTGGAATACAGTAAGCCAGATATTACTGTAATTGGACCTAACTTCATGCACTTCATCGAAATATTGATCCCAGGTGATGCCAGAATTGAGGAAAAAGAGCAAGAAAAAACCACGAAATATACGGACCTACAGATCGAAGTGCAAAGACTTGATACACAGTTGATACACTGTTGATACACATTGATACACATTGATACATATATATATATGCAGTGGACTAGCTCTAAATGTAATGACAGGACAGCTTAATATTCTTCATTTTATGACTATTTCATGCAGAATCCATTCCCATTCTTTATCTCTATAAAGTGGTATTTCCTACAATTGTGTAATGTTTAGGATTTTTTTTTAGAAGAGATGATTCAGAGCTTTCAGGAGAGCAAATATAATATCTGTCTGCAACTTACTCAACCAGCTGCCTCTGTTTCCATGTTTGCATGAATGCAAAGGAACCTTCTCTACAGTTGCTCCAGGATCCTGGAAAACAACGCAGATGCTTTAATGAACTGCAGCTAAGTGTGCTGTTTGTGTTCTTCTGCATTCTGAATTTGCTTTTCTGAAATAAATAGAAAATGTTGCACAACTCAATGATTCCTCCTCTCCATAAAAATAGGCTTATGTTTTTGCATGCTGGCAATGAATCAATCTACCGTAGATGATGTAAAACCTTTTCCTCCTTTCCATATCTCTAGCCTGCTGTCTGTCTTTATGTAATGCAGATCACTATTCTCTGAGAATATGGGAAAAGATAATAACTTCTATAGATACATTAGAAGGAAACAGCCATGTTCCATTTGGTATAATTTTATTCACTAGTTTTGTATGGATATGCTTCCCACATAGTTCCATCTGTAAGTGGGCTTTGTAAAATAGCATTGTTAAAATATAACAATAACGGATGACAAAAATGACAAAGGTTGTATATTTTATACAATGCATTGTTTATTTTCAAAACTCAGAGTAGTTCATGCTAAACACTACCACACACTGAAAACCACCCCAGGTAAATAATTAGAAACCAGATTAAAATTATAAAGAGCAAATCTAATACAATGCAGGCTCTATTTAAAAAAAATAGACCTGTATCACTTATATCTGTCAAATGCTCAAAGGTTTCTGCTCAGGGTTGGTGATTCCATGAATGAAGGAGGTTTGTTAACTGTCAGCCTGGGAAGTACCACCAAGAAAGTTTGTATCTAAATACCATTTTTTAATGCAGGATTTGGAACCCTCAGCATTTTTAGATAGTACCCCATTCACCAAATTGTTGCCTTCATGGCGAAGAATAGAGGAGGGATCACCTAATTTCCATTTCTATTCTGCTGCTATTTTGCAATAAAATGATTGGAGATAGAAATATACAGACAACTAGATTACCCATGCTGTGCTAGATCATTGTTTCAGAAGTATTTCCTCACCTAAACAGAGAAACAGAATGACTAATGGTGGGCAAAAAAGCAAGAGGACAAGGAGTGACTTCCAATTTCCTCCCAACTTCCCCATTGAGTTTCCTTCTGGGAAGTTGGCAGGGAGCATTAGAAAGCAACCTTTCTTCCTCCTTCCTTCCTCCCTCCCTCCCTCCCTCCTTCCCATTCCAATCAGCTTCTCCATTTACTTCTCTTGTAGGAAACTTGGAGGAGAAAGTCAATTAGGAAACCAGTGGGTAGTTGGAAACTCAAGGCTAGCAAGCAGATATGTAGCTGGGTGTGGGATGGAGTGAGGAAGCATACAAGGATCTGGGTTAGGAAATGTATGTGCTGTGCAGATTGGGGAAAGCACATGGGTGAGCATTGTAGGTTTGGAAGTTTGCCCAAGGGTACATAAAAATTACTGCATGAGTCACTGGAGGAGAAATGTGGGTCGAAAAGAATTGGGGTGTTGTGAGAAATGCCTTGCAATTTGGGGAGTGAGAAGGATTTTGGAAGGGTGCTTTAAAATATATGAAATATGCTGTGTGGGTCAGGGATGGTGTGCAGGGGTTGCTGCATGTGGGAAAGTGTGCCTGGGTACATGTAAGAGATGCTGCATGAGTTTGGAAAGTCATGTGGTGGGCCATGCAGGTCAGGAAAGGTACACGGGAGTATGTAAAATGTGCTGCACATGTCAGGGAAGGCAAGGTTCCCAGAGATTCCTTCCTTCCTGTTCCTTCCTCTCTTCCTCCCTCCCTTCCTTGAATGATGAAACAGCTTGCAGGAATGTTGACAATGAGGATTGCATGACTAGAGCAATGGCTTGTGGAAGCAGCCGTCAGCTGAACCACCCATAACTTTCCCAAATTTCATTCCCTTGGAAATCATGTGACTCTAATTTTTGGACACTTTTTATAAGTTAATCAATCTTGGCTCAAAAATTGTTGCCCTATGATGCATTGTTTCACCTAATTAAAGGCTATAGAAATGAGAGTTAGACTGTTACAATAGCCTACATAAATGGTGATAAAGTGATAAAGACATGAATGACATCTGTCCCACAGTTAGTAGACAAGCTGAAGCCAGACAACAGCACTGCATGCCAGAACAACTAGACACAAGAACAGTTTTTTTCCTCAAATGTCATCACCCTGCTAAACAAATAATTCCCTCAAAATTGTTGACTGTTTCCAAATATGGTTTGATTACTTATTTGTACCCTATGACTATTATTATGTGTTGTACCTTATGGTTCTTGACTAATGTAACTTTTCTTTTCATGTACCCTGAGAGCATATGCACCAAAGACTGGTGTGTTCAATCACACTTGGCCAATAAAGAATTCTATCAGATTCCCTGGCTATGGCCTTCATCAGAAGATCAAGAATCTGAATGAGGGGATAGATCTTCAGTAGAGAAGAACATAATTAATATATCCCTTATGATATTTATTATTCAGACAAATCCAAGGGAATTTTAAAAATTGTCTTCTGACAGCGTTGGCTCATTGGCTTTGAAACGGAGATGAGCACCGCCCCCTAGAGTCAGGAACAACTAGCATATATAGTATGTGCAAGGGGAAACATTTACATTTAGCTTTTAATTCCATGTTAGGAGGATCAGTATACCAAAAGCAAAACCTTGAAACTAGTCAGGCAGTTACATCAAGAAAAAAGCAGTATGGGCAGGTAAGCTGCTCCCTCAGTAGAAATCATGTATTATGCCCTTACATATGATTCACTACCCTCTTTTTTTTTAAAAAAAATAAAAATTACCTAAATATGATTCATACAATTTCATGCAATTCATACAATTTCATAGTTAAAAGGCATTGTTGTAGTATATCCCATTGGCTGTTCAGGAGGTATTCTTCTATAAAATCAATTAGATAATTTGTTGGTCTTTATTGCTTGATTCCGTAATAAATGCTACCCTTTCTAAACTTTATTTTCTTGGATTTAGAAAAGGCAAGGGGCTTTTGAAGGTGTTACCTATATATAACCTCAATGCTTTTCTGATCACTCAGGATCCATGGCAAAAATACATAATCCTAAATAGAGATAGACTGATACTATGGTGGAAGATATTGCTGCTACTAAGTTTAATAAAATAAGATTGACGTGCTTGGTTTTATCATGGCCAGAATCACAGTCTTATAACAATTCAAAATGACACATGGGAAAAAATCTCTGCCTGTGATTAGAACTTACACATTCTTAGTTCAATAGAATAAAATTGATCATCTGGGAGCAAAAAAGTAATCAGTCTTCCTTTCTTGTACTATATATTTCTATTTTTGCGCCATATAAACCACATGTCTTCTTTTCTTTCTGCAGGAAGCTCAGAGATCCCATTTACCTATTTGTTCTCCGATGGACTAATAACCCAAAGAAAAACTATGATTTTCCAAAGAATGGTAGCCTGAAATCATTTTAATTTTTCAATTATTCTGATATATATGGCTATTCCTCAATTTACAACTGTAAATGAGTCCAGAGTTAAGGTTGTAAGTCTTTGCAGTCATTAAGGGTAACACCACTTAGACCATGCCTCATTTTACAAGCTTTTTTGTGATGGTTCTTAAGGAACCTCCATGGCAATTAAATAATTCTATTTTATCTAATGGGTGTTTTTTTTAATTGGAAACCATATATAAATGCCAGTAGCTGGCAAAAAAAATTGAAAATTATGGTCGGATGACTGCAGGATGCTGCAAATGGTCATAAAGGTATCCTGGTTGCACAGCATCCAAAATATGATCACATAATCATAAGAGTGTGTGTGCATGCGTGTGTCTGTGTGTAACCATTGTAACCTTGAAATCAGGTCATAAGTAGCTTTGTGCGGGGTCTGTCGTAACTTTGAATGGTTGCTAAGCAACTGGTTGTAAGTCAATGACTGTTTGTAACTGGAACAACTTTTCATATACATAGGAGAACAGTAATGCCACCTTCTCCTATTATGCATAGGAAATCACTCTTGCAGAATATCTCTATGAACAACTGTATTGAGAAGACTTAAAACAGTAGCTCTCTTGTAAGGAGGTATTTCCAGTCACAAAGAGTTTGTGATGTTGTGGAAGACTTCAGTGGATCCTACAGTTTGGATTCTATGACACACTATGATATTTTAATTTTTGTAAATGTATATTTTATATTTATGGCTGTGCACTGCCCCGAGTCCGCGAGGAGAGGGGCGGTATATAAATCTAATAAATTATTATTATTATTATATTTGTACATTTTTAATTGCAAATGCTTTTTTTTTTGTTACAAGATCTGCAAAGAGATTGCTTGACCAGATAGTTGAAAAGGGAAGACCTACACCAGGATTCCATCATGGGGACGGCCCAGGAAATGCTGTCCAGGAAATCATGATTCCAGCTAGCAAAGCAGGATTAGTTATTGGAAAGGGTGGAGAAACTATAAAGCAGCTTCAAGTAAGCTGACAGATTTTATTTTCTAAAATTATGTATGAACATTTAATATTTTTATGGTCTGAATGCATTAATTTTATTAAAAAGGAGCGTGCAGGTGTTAAAATGGTGATGATACAAGATGGACCACAGAACACTGGAGCAGATAAGCCTCTTAGGATCACAGGAGATCCTTACAAAGTCCAAGTAAGTACAGATTTTAAACATTAAATTGTATTTCTCACAAGAGAACTGATCGTAAGATCATTGCATCTTATGTGTATTCATTTTTCTTCCAGCAAGCAAAGGAGATGGTTTTAGATCTAATTCGTGATCAAGGTGGCTTCAGAGAAGTACGTAATGAATATGGATCAAGAATAGGAGGCAATGAAGGATTAGATGTGAGTATGATGAATATTTTAGGCAAATGTGTACTTTAGGCCTGTGTTCATCCTTATCTATGGACAAATATAAATTTCCAATTCCTTTCACTAATTTAAATGATCTTGATTATGATGCTTTATTCCCTGTTAAACACTGATAATTAAAATTGGCTTTAAAATGCTTAAAAATACTGCAGACTATCTAATTTGTCCGAGTATTCTTGCTCAATTGATTACTGTTGAGTATAATAGTGTTTTCCCTAAAGCTACATATAATAATGATTTGCTTTAAAATTCTTATTTAACTTTTGTTAAATTGTATTGTGTTTCTGAAGGTACCAATACCACGGTTTGCAGTTGGTATTGTAATTGGAAGAAATGGCGAAATGATAAAAAAGATTCAAAATGATGCTGGTGTAAGGATTCAGTTTAAACCAGGTAGAGTTCCTTCATGGGAAAATACACAGATTGCATGTTTTTATCTATAATACTTAAATACTTGTAAAAATACTTATTGCTCTTGTAGATGATGGAACAACACCTGATAGAATAGCACAGATCACAGGACCACCAGACAGATGTCAGCATGCAGCTGAAATTATTACAGATCTTCTTCGAAGTGTTCAGGTTGGTTAATAGTTTAGTTAGGCTTTTAATTATAAAATACTGATGTTTGCTTTTTCATAACCTTTATTAGGAAGTCACATGCATTTTTCTATTAATAATTGAGATGCCTGCAGTTTATAAATTTGTATTTCACTGGTTCTGTGCTTCTAGTAGTGAAGATACTTGGCTATTCCAAATGTTGCACTGGACTTTGTTTTTCCTTGTAGACACTTCACTTCTCATCCAAGAAGCTTCATCAATTCTTGGAGCAAAAGGTCTCTGAAAGTTCATTTACCTCAATTTCCATAGATATAAAGCTACTTGGAAATTGATAGACATAATTTTTAGTTGGAAGTGATACTAAAATTGTGTGTTTTGCCATGATCCTTACATTAGGAGTCAGTGTGCTATGCCTGCAGGTACCACAGTTATTTGTGGCATTCCCAAATGTTTTTGCATATACCCCAAATTATTTTATGACTGAAGTCATGTGATACTGCCAGTTCAATAGTGTTTTCACTTAATCTTCCCATGTCCCTTGCTCTTAGGAGGGACACTAATCTTACAAGTGATAATGGCTTAGAATGATTTATTTCGTTTGTATCCTACATTTATCCTTGGAACTCAGCTTGGTGAATTGTATTTGATTTTCATAGCATAAGCCTTCCCACAATAGGTTGAGCCAAGAGTTCATGAACATTCTAGAATTACCAAGTGAGGTTCATAGTCAAGCGAGGGCTTGGACCTATATTACTATAGATAGTTATTCCAGATCCAAATAGTAAGCTAGCGTACTAGGAAGAAGAAAAATCAAGATTGTTACTGTTTTGTTCAGAAAAGTGTTTTCTCTGTTTAAATGAAATAGTTTGGTTGTTTTAATTGGTAGTTCTGTGAAGAAAAATGACATACTGTTGACTTTTATAAAAGCCTTATCTGTCATCTCTTGTTTTATGGCAATTGTATATTTTCTATACAGGCAAAATAGAAATAATGCTTTGCAGAACACAGTATTTTTTCAGTATTGCTAATTACAATTCTTTTCACAATTTAGGCTGGGAATCCTGGAGGTCCAGGGCCTGGTGGTCGTGGTAGAGGAAGAGGTCAGGGCAATTGGAATATGGGACCACCTGGTGGACTGCAAGAATTTAATTTTATTGTTCCCACTGGAAAAACTGGATTAATCATTGGGAAAGGTAAAAAGCTTGACTTGCTTTTCATGAGATAGAACAGTAAATAAGCTATTTTCCTGTTTGAGGTCAGGAGATGGTATTTATCATTGAATAACATAATTCCTGGTCCTTGTTGAAGTATCTCCCTGATAATAAAATTTGGTTGCAGAACTTTTGTATAGAAAACAGTAGCAACTAACATACAGCAAATTAACTTTACCCAGTTTTAGTATTACTTACTAAGTGTAAGCTGCCTTACACGTAAAGGTATTACTTCTGGAAATTGGCTTCTCATTATAAATAAGCATCCTTCTACAAATCAAAACAATAGGCTTTCTGATACTTCCATCCTAGGAAAAAGATTGGACCGTACATATCCAGTGAGGAATTGAAACGACCTTAGAGTTAACATCATTCTTTGGCTTTTCTTCAGTGATTTCTAACTAGGTGTACTATTGATTGCAGCTAATTTATTTCCCTGAACATTTCTTAGAAAGCAGTTTAAACTGCTTTTTCGCTATCCATTACTGTTCCTGAAATATCTTTTATAAAAGTGTCCCATTTAGCGTAGTTCTTTGGGTGAGACATGAATCACATTGGCAGTCCAGATGTCAAAAAAATGAGTGAATTATCATAATAGTCATTTATTATGACTATTGACATATTTATTGTCATTGTATATCATGTATACAACAAAATTGGTTTAGTTCTGTAATTTTTGGTTAATTCATTCACAAATAAAAATCATTTGATTATTTCAGTTGAAGCAATATTTGAAAATGCATTCCATGTATTTTTCTCTCATTCCTGCTACTTTCTATACTCATGGTACTAGTTTATTGAATGCCTCATACAGAAGATGAAAGTGGAACTTTGGGTTCAACATTAAAACCTCCCAAATTGAGGACTCTCAACAACATACTGTTCGATTTTCAGATACATATGTTGTAAATGTATTTCTGAGCTTCCCTGATTTCTCAAAGCAATTAAAGCTATTTAGGGTTTTCCAGAATCTTGACTGTAAATTGAAACTGGGACAGCTTGCACAGTTGAAGACTACTGTGTAGATGACAACACAAAATTACATGGTTCTTGATCTCCAAGAAATAAAAGTTACAACTTTCAACTACGAACAAAAAATGGGTTTAAAGTCATGCAGAAATGTTTAAAACTAACTATACATGTTATATCAGTAGTAATTCACTGTCTCCAAGTTAGTTATTCTCATTTCAGGAGCAAGCAAAGATGATTTTCATTTTTATTCTTTCTAATTAAGGTTATTAATTTATATAGATTATAGTATAATACATTTTTTTTGTAAATTCAGGTGGTGAAACTATCAAGAGCATTAGTCAGCAATCTGGTGCAAGAATAGAACTTCAGAGAAATCCTCCACCAAATGCAGATCCCAACATGAAATTATTTACTATTCGAGGGACACCACAACAGATTGATTATGCTCGGCAGCTCATAGAAGAAAAGATTGGAGTGAGTTCTGAAACAGCTCTTTGTTAATGCTTTTGTTGTACAAACAGCTGGTTAAGTACGAATGGGATTAGCTTTTTAAATTTTATCTTTGTTCAAAATCCTTATGATATTGCTAGCTTTGAACAATCCAATTTAAAATTGCAATTGTCAAATTTGTTGCCTATTCTTAAAGACTAATGAGAAATTTAAATGGGGGATTGCTTGTTCTGCAGTCTACTGAATTATGAAACTTTAGCATATTCATTAAAAAGTGTATAATTAAGTAATACGAAATACAGGAAATTAATAATTGGAAAGTGTCTGCATTTTGTAAAATGTCTTGATACAATTGTCCGCAAGTTACAATAGCAACTGGGATTGGGAATTTCCATCAATAGGTGAGACAATCAAAACATCAGGCAATGACAAGCCCAGTATTCCCTGTTATTGTTAAGCAAGGATTGTGGGTCATTAAGTGAGCATGTCCACAACTTCTGCTGGCTTCCAACAACCAAAATTGGGGGAAACTGTCAAGAAGTTGCAAGTCCTAGGCAGCTTGCAAACACACAGTAAATAAGTGGTTGCTGCCAGGTGGAAAAGGGAACAAGGGTGTGCATGAGTGGGTGGGGTGGCATGATGCAAGAGCAGCAAAGCTTGAGGTGGCAAGTACTGCGTTGGAATATATGCAATAGTCTGGCAGATAGAAGGACTGGTGATAACTACTGTTCACTCATTCAGTACAGTGCTAACTTTGAACTAGTGGTTATTAACCAAGGACTATCTGTAATTTGAATAAACGTCCCTTTGATCTCTTCTCTGCCCTCATCTGTTCTGATGTGAGGGGTTGCAAGCTAAGGAGATAGCAGTTATGTTGGAGGTAGTCTTCAGGTTATGACCATTCATTCAGCGACTAAAGTTAAGATGGCACTGAATGAATGATAGTTCAGATCAGTCCTTGAAATTCTGGCTGTCCCAATGTGGTTTGCAAGTGGCTTGTACTTATGATGGTTGCAGCATTCCCCATACAGATCACTGTAATTTGTGATCTTTCCTATCAACTTCCCACAAGGAAAGTTTTTCTTTTCAAGCCACACAGTGTTTTTAAGGAACTGTTGAAAACAGGCTGCAAATTAAAAATGTATATCCTCATTAGTTTATCATCTTGTGAAAAGAGAACCCTTCCACCAGTTTTAGTAATAGCCTGTTTGTATCTATGTAAGTGTTACCCTTAAGTCCAATGTTGTACAGTGTAATCTTATACTTGCTATTGATGTAGAATAACCTAATTATTATAACTTAACTTAACAGGGTCCAGTAAATCCTTTGGGGCCCCCTGTGCCTCATGGACCTCACGGTGTTGTTCCTGGGCCACATGGACCCCCTGGGCCGCCTCCTGGTGCTCCAATGGGACCTTACAATCCAGCTCCTTATACCCCTGGCCCTCCTGGTCCTGCACCTCAGTAAGTATTGTACACTAATAGATATGTTTGCAGAGCAAGATCTTGTTGGATGGGATCTGGATTTCATCTGTAGATACTTCTATGTAGTTTTTAAATATGTTTATTCTATAACCAAACTCTTTGAAGCATTCACTTTAGATATTTCTCTAGGAGAAAGGGCACCATTTAACTTAACATTTATTCTGAATTAAAATACATATTATAAACTTTAATTTCTATTAGGTGTGCTGGAAATCATTAGTTCTGAAGTGTACATATGACAGGATTCTTGTAGGCTTTCTAGGCCAGTTCTCTTCTTTATGGAGATAATCAGAATGTTCTTGGTAGATTGCAATCTAGCTTTTGAAACAGATTCAAAGTCACCAATAGTAAAAATAGCTGTTACAAATTAATTTACTACTTGATCTAATTATATATTACATTTTCATTTTAGTGGACCTCCAGCACCATATGCTCCACAAGGATGGGGTAATGCATATCCACATTGGCAACCACCAAATCCCCCAGACCCTGGTAAGTAAAAGCAAATGTATAAATGGTCCTGGTTTACAATGAGATGCACATTAATCACATATTTTAGTAAAGAAAATAAACTAAATCATTCATTAAGCCATATTCATTTCATTTTGGCAGTTTAACAGCAAATTAAAACTGAAATGCGAAAATTACTTATGAATAGGGTCATTCAAAAACAAAACATGTTTAAGTATAGATAGTGAAAACCTAGTGTCTATAAAAAAAATTACATACAATCCTTGACTAACAACCACAATTGGGACTGGAACAACTGAATCTCAGTTGTTGGGTAAAGTCATTAATTAAGCAAGACCCCCCATTTGACTGCCTCTCTCAATTACTGCAATCTCAGCACTCCTAATTGTGGTTGTTAAACAATCTTGCAGGCTGTTAAATAGAGAGAGTTCCAGGTAAGGAACATGGGATGCTTTGTCAGGAGACCTTGGGAGGTTCTGCTTAGGGGCTCAAAATCCAAGCTCTTGAACAGAGAGCCAGAGGGAGAGAGATTGTTTTATATATCTATCTTTCATAAGAATATATATCTATCTTTCATAAGAATGAATGTAAATGGCAAGTGATCTTAGTGATTTCTTGAGATGTTGAATTAAATGTCATGCATAATTTTCAGGTAAGCCAGCAGATCCTAATTCAGCAGCATGGGCAGCCTATTACGCCCACTACTATCAACAGCAAGCACAGCCACCCCCTGCAGCTCCACCTAGTGCACCACCTGCCACTCAGACTAACGGACAAGGTACTGTGCTTGTATCAATATAACAAATATACCAAAATAGCTTTTTTAATGAACTATCATCTACAAACCTTAGAATATTTTGAAAGAGTTGTTTTATTATAATTTCTCCAATTAAATATTTGAAGCTTTGTATGTTGTAAGCTGGTTTCAGTACTAAAATAAGTTAGACAAATCTAAAAATGTTTGGAACAGCTAATTTATGATAAGACATTAGATTAATGAGAATTTTAAAGTTGGACTGGCATTTGGATAACTCCTAATCTTTCCAGTAATTTCCATATCTCTTTCTTACTGGTTTTCTTACATTCCAAGCAATTATCTTGAGCCAATTAAATACAACTCCCAGGATATCATCATTCTCATAAAATGTATCCAGAATTCAATAATTTTTTTTGAAAGTTATTCCTCGGAGGAAAATCTGAAGCCATACAATATTTAATAAATATAAATAAACTAGCAGGTACCCGTGCTTCGCTACGGTGACTACGGTACTACCCTTTCTCTTTTCTTTCACTTTCTCTCTCTCT
>JANHFP010003860.1:171139-183630 GCA_032468135.1 Calamaria suluensis | reverse complement strand
ATAATAATAATAATAATAATAATAATAATAATAATAATAATAATAATAATAATAATAATAATAATAATAATAATTGACTTGCAAAGTATTTGAAAACACAGACTTGCAGCAAAGTATTTGAAAACAAAAATGTTAACTTTTGATGTAAAATTTTTACTCTTAATTGGAATAAAATGTAAGTGATTGGAACTGAATATTTTTAGTTTTTTTATTTTACTCACACTATTTTTTGTTCATTCAGGAGATCAACCAAATCCAGCACCAGCAGGGCAGGTAGATTATACCAAGGCTTGGGAAGAATACTATAAAAAAATGGGTATGCTTTATTTACTTTTGATTTTTAAATTTTACTTCTCAGAAATGTTACTGATTCATACACAAATTTATTTTGAAAAAGTAAAACTATTAATGTAAATAGGTTTTGTGTTGTAAGCACCTTTTGTGATTTGAGTGTGCAGAAAGCTTTTATGGCATCTTTCACAGAGGAAAATCTGCATTCTACAATCTAGTTTTTGTAGATTTCTACAGCAAAAACACAACTAGGAGTAGTCTTGCAAGCATTATGATTTATATGTGAAAAGTTTAGTTTAATAAGCTTTATTTGATAAGACTTAAAATGGGCGCATTTCCAAAACTGCCAAAGCAATTTTTAGTGGAAACATCAGTACTTGAGACTAAAAGCCACTTAAAGAATCCAGTCCATTGCTTCATGTCAGAATGCTTCCATCAGCTAACATAGGAACAAATAAGAAAAAAGCAAAAAACAACATCAAAACTTTTAATTTTTACTCTTCCATTATGGTCTTAAAGAACCCAAATATATTTATTATAGGCTTTGACTGGTCTTGTAATAAAAATAAGAAACCATTTATTTAACCCAATTTCTATTGGGAAAGAAAAAAACAATAGGACCATCTAATTTAGAATTTTTGTGCAGTTGTATGACATGCTTAATATGTTTAGAACCTGTTATTTGAGGGTGAGGTTAGCATCCCTTAAAAGGTAATCAATCTAAAACTTTATCAGAGTGCCCCTCATATTTGGAAATGATTGAGATGATCAGAGCATGTCTTTGATCATCATAAAAAGGACACTGTATGAGGCTATGAGCATGAGTTTGCCTCCCTGGATCAACAAGGGGGAAATCTCTGCAAATAAGGAGTCCCATGAATTCAGTAGAATAGACTTAATAGAAAGGCATCAAAGCAGGCTCTAGAAGAGGCCTATATACTTGCTTAGGGTTAGATTGTATTAATACTTTGCCGTAGGGAGATTCCACTGTGAAATGCTGTTTTCTGTTTCTCATATCAGATGCGTTAAGACAGGATTTTTGTGGCAAAATTAAATAATTCAGCAGTTAAAATGGATCCAATCCCGTTTAAAAAATGTATCTGCCCTTTAAAATGCTTCTAGCAAGAAAAAAATGAACCCAAATCTTCTGATTCTGCAAACCCTATTCTAGTGTTAGTGTTCTTGAAAGGACATATTCATAAAATGTATTCATAAAATGCTAGTCCTAGAATATTTCATTATTTGTATCAACAGGGTTTACCATTTTCTTTATATTTTCCATTATACAGTAAAATTGAATCTGAATCACGAATGCAGCTATATGCAGAAGTAGATATGAAATATGTGTTGTTTTTTGTTAGCTAGGTTGAATACATGCTATAGTTCTAATTTTATTTTGTTGGAAGCCACATGTGTGTTTGCATTTGCATCCAGTGCCATCAATGAAAAGCCTAATTTGAAATGGGAGATTCTCTCAGTAATTGGTTCTAGTCATTTGCCAGAATTAGATATTAAAATTGTGCCATCTTAATATTCACTATCAGAATATTAATTGCCAAAGTGTTGTCAACCAAATTTCCTTTTTAATAGATACAAGAGATTTTAAGTGTAAATTAGTTTCACACCACAATAAGAAAATATTACCTGCACTCCTGATTTTGATAATTTGATTCATTTTATATATTCTGTACTAAATGCTGTATACGTTTCCATTTACCATATTCAGTTTTGCTAAAATTTGGTTAATTTTTTTAAGCACTTAATTGTATATCTTCTAAATTCCTTCTAACTTTGTAACACTGCATCTTAAATACTAATTATTTAGGGTTCAGATTAGCATGTTACAATTTTTCTAAATAAAAGTTGTTGCTTTTTTAGTTTATAATTTTTACCCTTTGGTAAAATAAGATTGGTAGTTGGCAAACTATTTTGACAACATTATACAATAGGAAAATGTCATCTACATGTTAAGTATATGAATGTAACCTAGTTACAATTAATGTGTCTATCCCAATAAAATGTTGCTTGTAACTAGTTTTGATAGTTTCAGAATTCAAATTTACAGGATTAGAAAATATTGTAATATACATTTTTCTTTTTCTTTTTGTGCCCTTCATTTTTTTCACTGCAAATGTCTTCACAATATGAATTGTCTTAGTTTTGAAGCATTGTATTCCACACATTTTCATCACATATAGAACAATTAACTTCAAGCTAAATTTTAGTAGGGTAGTAAAATTCATGATCGCTACATATAATGCCCTTTTAATTGTGCTGCCTAATTTATATATAGTCCCAAGAACCAGAATGAATTAATAATGTAGAAATTGAAACCATAGAACTAAATAATGTATTCATATTCAGGTACCCATATGAGCTTTTGGACATTATCTTGACATTCTTCACAAGATTTATTATGAAAATAAATGCATAGCAATTTTACATGAATAAGAATTAAGATATTAATATTATTTTAAACCTGTACTCCACTCTTGATTTACTTTCATAAATACAAAATGACTGACCCAAATGTATCTTAAAAGTTTATCTTCATCCATTTTTGTTGTTTATGTTAAATATAGTTGGAAACAATTTAAAATATTTATTTAAAAATAAGATTAATCAGTAATAAGTTGATTTAAAAGCAGTTTTATGGTTGCTGAATAGTTTTTGCTATTCTGCATTCTTTTACTACATGCTAGTCCTCAAAAAAAATAGTCAACCTAAGTATTAAGCTTATTTTGATAAAAACTGTTTTTTTAAAATATTGGAAGATGTTTTCATATTTAGATGGAAGAGAGCACATACTCTTGGGTACAGATTTCAGGGCAAATTCATTTAGGGTGACCACCCCCATATATTATATAAATCATGTAATCAGACTAGTTTTTCTATACACTTGCATAAAATATGGATACATTTCCAAACTAGCAAAAGTAGATTGGATTATGCAAGCTGGCTTGGATAAATTATTGGCCTATCATATGTCTATGTTGAACAAACAGATATATATAGCATACAACATTCTACTGTATAAAAATGAACTCAAATTAATAAATGTTAAATCTATTAAAAACTCTAGAACAAAAACTAAAATATTAGATTTTAATATTTTCTGATTTTCACTATACATCAAAACAAAACAGCAAAGAACTCTTCCATTGTATTCTTGACTGTAATTGTGGTATACATGGGAGCTGTGTTTACATTAAAATGTGGGGGGTTTTGCAGGTCAACAAGGGCAGCCACAGGATTATTCAAAGGCTTGGGAGGAATATTACAAGAAGCAAGGTAATGTTCGTTAGAAATGAGATTATTTTGAGCTTCCTTCTACCCTTTTTCTGGCACCAGAGTTGTGTAATCTACATTTGTTCTAGGTCAAGCTGTTCCAGCTCCAACTGGAGCCCCACCGGCAGGTCAGCCAGATTACAGTGCAGCTTGGGCTGAGTACTATCGACAGCAGGCAGCTTATTATGCCCAGACAAGTCCACAAGGAATGCCACAACATCCTCCAGCACCACAGGTAAAACAGTCTTGAATTATTTAGCTAATATTTTAGTGAGATACTTCTTTCAATTTTTGTGGGGTGGAATTTTGTTTGTTTTTGCATGTCTCCCACATAGATATCTTTCTGAAGTATGCATTTTCCTGATAAAACATAATTGCAAATGAATTAATGCTCTTTTAACTGGAGATTTGTGTTTGTCTTTGCATACATTCAGTGTTTGTGATCTAAAAATTTCTCCTCAGGGTTTTTGAAAGCCATGCAGGAAGCCACCACCATTGCATTAACCAAATTTTCTTTCTTAAAGGCTTCACTCCTGAGTTAGCGCAATTTTTTAAAAAATATTTTCTTTAACTTTTTGTGTATTTCTTATGTATTTCTTCGCACAGGGCCAATAATAAGAAGTGGACAATACAGTATTTGCTTCATTATGTGGGGGAAAAAAACCTTTGTTAAATGTATGGATGCAGACGCCTTGATGAAGATCATAATTTTGTTTGGTTTAAAAATAGTGTTTTTTTGAAATGTACAAAATATCTATCACAACTGATAGGAGGTAATATTTCTGTGTAGAAATGGAAATTGGTTTGTTTTTAGTACATTAGTGTAGATGTACACATTCCAGCAAATGTATTTGCAACTATTATGTGGTCAATGCTTTGTGATATAAATGTACTTTTTCAATGTATACTTGATCACTTTTAAATGCTTGTTTTGTGCTTTGCAATAAATAATATGAAACCTCCTGTGTTGGTAAGTTGGATATGTGGGTACTCAAGAGAATTCAATGATATTTTTTTTAGTAATTCTATACATGTACACAAGTAAGACTTTTCCCCTCTCTTTTAAGTTCAGGCTTGATGTTGGTATTTCCCCAGAATAGGTTCAGAGGGATCTCTTTTGTGATTGTATGTTACTATATAGCATTCTGATATCTTCCTCTCTTTCTACTTGTATAAAAATTGCATGTATGTGAAGGTATTTCTTGACATACTTCTGCATTAACAGTTGAAATTTCTTTTTTATTCATGACCACTGTCCCAGACCCGTATAGCTGCTATAGTTAACATTTGTTTTATGTATGATTTAATTCTTCAATATATTTTCCAGACACATTATTAAAATCAGTTATATAGAAAAACAAAATGTGCTAAGCGGTTGGTTTGCAGCACTTTGCTATAGAATTCAGTGTAGTAAGGATGATTATGCTTTTTAGTTATAAAACTGCATTTGTTGTAGAAACATGCTGTTTGAGTCTTGGAATGCTTAATGAAAAAAAGGTTTTTTCAGATAAGGTCTGTTTTTAAATGTTGAAAGACTAGTTTTTAAGTTATGTTTGAAAAGTCTCTGTCATACGTTTTACTTTTAATAATTCTAATTGAAAATTGGTGTTCTGTTAAAATCCACTGTTTGCTTTTTTGCATATATTAGATTACATGCAATACAGTTTGTCTTGCCATTGTCTGTTGAAGTGCAGGTTTGATCCAGCCAGTATAGAACTAGCTCTGTAGGGGTGAGGAGGACTGTGCTGTGTATCATCCTTGATTGTTCCTTCAAGGAGCATTGCACTGTAAGTACATCAGAGTGACAAAATGATGAACTGCAACAGTATCTTTTTGTCAGTGTTCCACATAATGCAAATGCCATATCTATGTGAATATTATGTTGGAATAAAATACAGTGCTGATATTTTAGAAAATTACAATTGGTTGTTTAATCAGATACCTAGATATGCATAAATATGTTTGTGTATGGGTAAGTATTTTGAGATATTTAGCTTTAGCTAAAGAATTCAATGAACTAACATTGTTCATTAGGGTTTCAGAAATGAGATATATTCAGATATCAACTTATAAATTGTTAACATTTTAAAATGCTTGTCAGGAGGAAGTTGTTTTTGTCTTCAGTTGTCTGCATATATTTAGTGATGCAGCTATATGCTATTTTTCTAAATCTTTATTAGCCTTATCTTTAGAAAATCATTTTGTTGTTTTGGAGTGTTCACTTAGAGTGGCTGCAAGAGAAGAACTGAATGTGGTCTAAAATGAAGTAGTATTGCAAAAATAATTAGAAATGCATTTGTTCTACTGTAGAATCAGGAGGGATTTTTTTTATCCCAGTTTAGTTTAGGATTTACATTTTGAAAAGACTACTAGAAGTTAATAAATATATAGACAAGTAGGTTATGAAGTCTCTTAAATATTTTGCATGTTAAGTCTTTAGCTTATTGGAAAATGGTGTAGTTATTAACTAAACAACAAACATTCACCTGATTCTTTATCATTCACCAAATGGAGGCTGTTGATTTTGATTCATTTAAAGTATAAAAATCTTTATTAATTGCAAACAGTGCAATTATTTATACTTCACAGTGCCTTCCCAGATCTTCCACCTTAGGTTCTGCTGCAAAAAGCACAGGTAAGCACAACCTAAGGAAGTGTATAAATACATATTTCAGTATATCAATGTTGTCCCTGTGAGAATTTTTTTGTGCTTGTGTATTCAAAAGCAATCTGCCAATATCTTTTCCCAAATGTATTCTGCTATTCATGGTTTCATTCCAATGAGAATTCTGAAACAATTATTTACATTTCTGGGTAAATGTGTATCTTTATTTTTTTAAAGATAAGTGGATTGCTGCAATAATTTTTGAGTAAGTCACTTTTACTATTTTCCCTCAATAGTTGTTACAAATGAATATAAAGTATTTTTTCAAGATACAGGAAATATTGGTCAGAACTTCAACAGCCTTCACAAATGCTTCTATAATGTGGATGTTATACCCAAATACTACGTATTCGAATATACTGTATGTTTCTCTCGATCTTAAGATGATACACCATAAACCATAAATTAATGTAGCTTGATTATTTCATGCAGAAGGAAAAGAAGTGAGATTTTACTTTTGCAAAATAGTTCTAAAAATATTGTGCCAGTGATATGTTAACAAGTTTGGCAGATCTTTTCTTTTTATAGCAATTTCCTTCCTACTTTGCTATTTCAGCTGAATTGCTGTATATTTTTGCTAGTTTTAAAATGTTTTGTATATGACTTACCTAGGTAGCTTAATTTTCAGTTTAAATAGACAATTTTAAGGCAGTACCATCAGTTTTTGTTTGTCACTTAATAAAATGTTTTGATTTTATCGAAAGTCCTGCTTTTCTGTGCATGAAAGGAAAATATTCAAAAACCCTGCCTTCATTTTCACACACAGTGCTGAAGATGCTGCAAGCACCAAATCATAGCTCATAAAATCAGGTCCTGAGGTAGTTACTTCCAATAAAGAGGATTCCTTTGAGTGTATGGCCCTGGTGAGCCGATGAGCATGGACCATAGAAGGGCTCCATGTAGAAGGTAAAATTGGCAAAAACAATACCGATTTTAAATGTATCCCATACTTAATGGTGTAGGGTATAATTTGCCTGTTTTTATCGCTTCTCATTCTTTAAAGTGCTATTTGCCTGACCATAAATGTTCCATAATTTGTTATGTGGTTATAAAAATTATTTATCAGTTTACACTTTGCTAAATAGTCAAGCACGGGATATGTCTTGTGTTTACAACTAAATCAGTAGTTGTACTTGAATTCCCTCAAGCCACTTTATTTTATTTTAGGGGGGAGGGTTATACTCTGATATGTCAGATTAATTTTTTTGTATGAAAGCTAGCTACATGCTGAAGAGCTTTATCTTGGTTGAATTTTGTTTCACCATTATAAAAGAATACTTGTTTTTTTTTCCTATTCGTTTTTACCAAACAGCATACATTGAAATTTAAGTCAAAGTCAGGAGATGTAATAGGGAAAAAAGTTGTTGACGTTGGAGGTGAAGATCTGTGTTAATAATTTTTGTTTTGGTGGACCTATAGGCATCTTCTTGTACTATAGATTTTATTTTTGGTTTGTCCGATTTCTTTCAGAAAGATAAGGTTGGATTGAAGTGTTCTACTCTCAATATGGAACCTTTGAGCCGAATCCATAGATAGTTTTTCCTTGTGCAGTTTGTGTGTTATAGCAGGAAAATATTTCTAAATTTTAATTGAATCACAGGATAATGAATGTTTTAAAACAGGAACATCTTAATTTCAGCTAATGTCTTTAGATTATCTGTTGGTATGTGTTCTGTATAGGATATTTGCTAGTTAAAAAGCAATCTTTATCTAGTTTTGTAAATTGCACCTCAGTGATCTTGATAGGTAGGCTATATCATTCACTAATCCTTTCTTCTAAAATATTGTCAATTGGCATACATTTCATAAGTTTGAGGGTAGAACTTTACATTTTTCTTTGTGTATTAGGGTTTTTATAAAGTAAAACATTGGGTCCTACAGAATATGTACAATAGATCCATTTTTCTATTTGTAGTACCCTATCAAACTCTTACATTTATGCAACTTTATCTTAATATGCATGAAAGGCATTTTTGTCCTGAGAATAGTGTTCTCTGCAGAAACTACCCGTGTTAAAAAAAGAAGACTATCTTTTAAAGGCTACTGTGATGGGAAGTATCTTAGGCAGATGCAGCTTGGACGTGAGGTAAATCCAATGCTTTCCAGTATGTTGTGTTGAGCTTGCCTATTGAAAATGTATGTACTCATGAAAATACATTAATTGTACTGTTTTGTATGAATTCTCAATAAATGTAAACTAATGGATGGAAATTTGTCCTTTGCATTATTTAATTTTTGAATGGATTTTTTTTTAAAAAAATATTTGTACATCCAAAAGCTATAAAAGGTGAGTGCTACGGCCTTGATAAAGAAGAAAACATTCAATTTAGGAATAGAACATATTTATTATCCTTCCATTGAATACAGAATAATTTGGTACATACTTAAGAAAAAAAAATCCCCTGCATAAAAATGTATTCTGACTTGCTCTGGCAACCAAAATACAAGCCCAAACCAACTGGGAAGATCTGCAAATGTATGTGAAGTTCCAGTGCATATTTTAATTATGTGATGGGATTTTCATCCCTCCCCCCAAAAAAACCCTATTCATCTGTTCCAGATTTATAACTGTATTAATAATATATGTTATTTAGTTTGGAAATAGTAGTGAGATGATTAAGCTCTATAAAAATGAGATGCAAATTGAAAAGCCACCCACTTACGCTAACAAATTGAATATGATGCAGATTTGCCCAGCATCTTGTCTGGAATACTGAACTGAAATCTACTATCTTAATATCATATAAAAAGAAAATGCTCAATTTTAAAGAACTTATATAGCTGAATGCATAATTTAATAGTATACATTTGGTTTCAGGCCATTAGTTATCTTGATTTTATTTTGTTCATACAATTTGAAAGAAAAATATTAAGCAAAGCGTAACTTAAAACACTATGTTACCTTTTAATACTAATAGTGTGAAAGGACATACTTTTTTGCCCCCAAAGTTGCCCTGATCGAAACATTTGTGTAGATTGAATTGGTCTTGGCTAAAAGATTAAAAATTACAAACTTGCCATGTTGTTTTAGCATAAAATTAAAGTTGCAAACAATAAAATTGAGATTTTCTGGTCAATTATTCTTCTGATTTAGTGCATTCAAGAGTGCTTTGTTTGACCACATATTTCATGTTGGCATAATGAAAGTTTTTGGAACCACATGGCAAACAGTTTCATGCAGTTTGATTTGCCTTATGGAACATCATCACATGGACCAATACAGTAGCATAAATAAGCAGCCACCATTTGTAGATTGCACTGCTATAAGTCAAAAGAGCCCAACTTTTATTGCCCGAATTTCAGTCTGAAAAGTATTCTACTTGAGGAATGATAGACAACTTCTTGGCCCCACCACAGGAGAAAAAGATAGATGTGAATGAAGGGAAGGAAGGCTCCAGAAATGGTAGGATATTTAATAGTCATCAGCTAAGGGAGAGAAGAGAAGAAAAAAAAGGAGTTAGGAGAGAATTAACAGAGTACAAGAACTGAAGACTTGATGACCTGTGAAATGCTATCTCTTACTTTCAATAGTGAGAATACAGGTGCTAGCGGCTGTTCCTCTACTGTTTACCGCTTTACACATATATTCTCCTTCATCTTCCGGGAAGGTCTCTGGTAAGTAAAGGCAGTATGTTTCTCCTCTTTCAATGTATTGGTAATCCTCACAGTCTTGCAACATTTCCCCTTCAAACCACCATGTAACCTCTGGCTTGGGTTCACCAGTTATTTTAACAGTAAACCGTACTGGTTCACTGTCCACAACAGATACATTTTTAAGAGGCTTTTTGAACCATGGAGCACCAGAACGGGCTTGCTGTTCTTCATCTTCATACACTGAGCCATTAACAATACTCCCTTCCTCGTCTTCCTCTTCCTCTTTTTTCTGCATTTAAACAGACATTGTAAATATTTTAACACAAGTTGTGAAGAAATAGAAACTAATATTGATAATTGGACTTTAGAAGGCTTGGGTTACCAGAGTTATATTAAATAATTTTCAGCTATTCCCCTAAATTAAAAAGGATCAGCAGACTAAAGTATTGGAAATCAAGTATTTACAGCAAAAAGATAGATATGAATAATATCTACCTAACACTGACACTAACAGGCCAGTCATCTTCCAGACTCAAGAATAAAATATGCCAGGGAGAAACATTAAGTTTTAAGAATAAGGAAAGAATTAAAAAGAGGATTATAGCATAGCAGAATAGCAGTTTCATTAGACTACTTTTATCACATGTGAATGTTGTTTAATCAAGGCAAAGGGAGGAGGTTCGATCAGTGAATGCCCTAATGTGGCCACTACAGAAATATATGTCAAAAGCAGAATAAATAGTATTTGTCCATATGAACATACCCATTGCAGATAAGGATTCATATTAGCTTACAATAAAAAACTCTTGTATGTTATGGAGATTCAGTAGATACTAATACCTTTTGTAATGCTGCATCTATTTCTTTCTGTTCAAATTGCATACGCAGCAGCTTTTGTTCTTCAATTCTCCTCTGTTCTTCCTCTTCTCTTGCTTTTGCCATTTGTTCAAATCTAGCTTTCATGTTAACTTTGTGTGTGAATGGAGCTTCACATTTTGCAGCAGGCTTCACATCAACTTCTTCTTCCTGGAAAACAAACTTATTAGGAAAAAACTCTCTTCAATCTTCAAAACCCAACAACAATCATGAATTGGGTATAAAAAGAATATAATAATTATCTGCCAAAGCTTTTGAACAAAAAAAACATTAGAAATACATGGATTATGATAACTTCTGGAAACTAGATTTGTGAAAGGGGAAATAGAAAAGGTATGCATTTGTGAATGTGTGAATAGCACATTCTATATGCAGTTTTGGGAATTGTAAGAACATGTTTTCTAAGTGAAATAGTTATAAAGAAGTTAGCTGGGAATGGAGCTAAGAAATTGTATACG
Source organism: Calamaria suluensis (assembly GCA_032468135.1). Classification (NCBI taxonomy): domain Eukaryota; kingdom Metazoa; phylum Chordata; class Lepidosauria; order Squamata; family Calamariidae; genus Calamaria; species Calamaria suluensis. Next base: position 172,458 of record JANHFP010003860.1, on the reverse strand, counting down.
AGTGTTGAGCTTAGATATTTTAAAAAGATTGAACACAAATGTTTTATGTTCACCATGTTTATAAATAGGATAATTGGGATGAATATTTTACTTAAAATACCTACACAAGTAGTCCTCACATTACCAATGGTAATTGGTACCAGAAACTATGTTGTTAAATGACAGTCATAAGGTGTAATGTCACATAACTGCACCAACTTAGAACAGCAGTTCCTGCCGTTCTAGTTGCTGCTGTTGGGCAAATCCTGTGCAGCTATGGCATATCTCAATCACATAACTTTGTAACCCCCTTTCTCATTGACTTTACTGTAACTGTGAGTTGGTTGCCAAAACACCCAAATTGCAATCAAATGACCACCAAGATGGTGAGAGAACTGCAACCACAAGGTCTCATTCTAAGTCCATCTCATTCAGCAATATCATAACTGGTTAAATGAGTGGGTGTAATTCAATTCAACCTTTATTGTCAAAGCACAACACATGTACAATGAGATTGGCTGAGCCTCCATCGTGACCTCCCAACAGATATATCAATAACTCAGTGAAGAAAGAAAATTCCTAACCCAATAAACCAAATAACACACCATCATCTATCCATATATGTATGTAACATTGCATTATATATTGTACCAATATGAACATGTTGCACCAGCCCTGCAAGTCTATCCTACTACATGCTTACGATGCTATATTGCATTCAGGAATCTGACAGAACTGACCATGTCAATACTTGAGGAAATAATGGAGGGACAAATTCGAGGTCAAAGGGCACAAGAGTTGGAAAGTATAGAAAATGAAAAAATTAAATGAAGTAAAGGAGGCTATGAAGGAAGAATTTGACTTGTTAAAAAAGGAATGTGAATTTGTAAAACAGATGGCAACAGAAAATAAACAAAAAATTGTTGGGATACGGGGCAGGTGGTAGAAGTAGAAAAAGATGTTACAACAATTCAAAAAGAGAAAAATGTTTTACAAAATCGGGTTGATTTATTAGAAATAGAAAGGTCATTGGTATACTTAAGATTTCAAAACATAAGAGAAAGATGAAAATCTTAAGGATAATATGAGCATGATATTAGCTACATTTATGGGAAAAGATAAAGAACAGATAGCATGGGACATTGATCAAATTTATAGAATTAAATCAAATTATGCTAAAATGCATAATGTCCCACGAGAAATACATATAAAATTTTTAGGAGATCCACGAAAGAGGTACTGGAGGCCCAGAGGAGAGGGCCTTTAAGATATGGGGACAGAGATATTGCAATATTAAAATATGTACCAAAAAAAGATAAGGGAAGCCAGGTGCAAACACC